>JAQGAE010003233.1:0-15287 GCA_034696685.1 Julus scandinavius | reverse complement strand
CTCTTTTTCACTATTAAATAATTGCTATTTTAAAATTTATAGCAATCTATTATTTAATATAATGTTATTAATATCAATATTGGTTTCATTAATTTAAAATTAAGTTTTTTATTATTTTTAAGTATTATAAAAGAATATAGAATTATTAAAAAATAATTGGGGGGGGAAGTAATCGACGGGTTGTGACATCATTATGGATGGAGTGTAGTAAAATTTGTGACAATTGTGACAAAGGGGTGGGGGTGTTTAAAAAGAGGTAAAAAAGTGTGACATATAATTTATGGATCACCCCTTGGAGGTTTTATCTATCTAAACATCTTTGATATACACGTGTATTTATCGGTAATATCGTAACGCATTGCGCAATATTGTTATCAGCAGTGTGCAAGATAAAGCAAACGACTCGTTTATTTTCGAGTTGAAACTTAATTTTAAAGCTCGGTTTTCTCGAATAGGACAAATGGTCGATAAAAGCAGGAAGTTTGAGCAATTGCGCTTCAACGACTCTTTTTAAAAGCTTTCAAAGCTAAGCTTAATGTGCTTCAAAATTTACGTTAGCTGTGACAGATTTTTGTTACGATGCTTCAGCAAAAACCCGTACGCCTATTTAAAATGTTATTCTAGTCCAAATAGTGGCGAGAACGAATTAAAAAGCAGATGGAACACAACAGCAACTTTATAACTCACTGGTGTGTCATGGTACTCGAAAGGACGAGAGAACGTAACCATGGCAACTAAAACACAGTGTTCCACAGCAACCATTGTCAAGCAAAATGTACCATGACATTTAATTAATAAGATCAAGAGTATACTACACACAATAGGTGCACTAAGGGATGCACAGCACAATATCCAAAGCTCTGGCATAACTTGAGAAATGTGCAAAAGCATTTTTTTTAAAATAACAGTGGGAACGTTTTTATTTAATTAAGGCACATGTATGGACCAACATTGGCTAAACACAGCCCGACAAGTACTAAATATGGCCTATAAATGTACCGCTATTCCATCAGGGGCAAGTTTCGTACTCTCCTACATGGATTTTAGCAATTCGATGTTGGACTATTTAATATCAAATATTGAGTCAAACTGGTCATCTACTGATAAATTATTGTCAATATTGACCAAAAGGCTCGTGTTCGTCGCCCTATGATTTCAAACGTTTTACAGAACAAAACTGATAAGTAATGTTGTAAAGGAAGGTCAATCGAGCTGAACACTTCATTTTGTAAACATCATTCCTTTGATGCACAAGAGTTAGCCATGCGATAAACAAGATGAAAGCTAACATGACGTGAAGCTTACTAACGTAAATAAGGTTTATTTTCAAAACAAGTGAAGAGAAACATTTCTGCATCTTTTAACTTAAATTCTACATTAAGTTAAAAAACATGCATTGCACTATCTCATGGTTTCTGTAGAACAGAAATTTTAAACTTCCTGAATTTTCCAGTTGTTAAACCAATTTTCCTTAACCATCCTGACGACTAAAAATTCAAATTTGTGTCAAAGTTGGCCAAAGAAATTGTTTGAACCAATTTTCCTTAACCATCCTGACGACTAAAAATTCAAACTGTTTGAAACAATTTCAACTTTGAAGTATCCAAACTAATATAAACACTTTTTTCCTTGTCAAACCTAAATTAAAAAGCTGATAAAAATATGTTTTGGTTAAAAAAAAACAGGTAAATACGTAAAATGGTGTTTAAGTCATGGAAATTCCCCATTTCTATAGATGCAGAACTGCGTGCCATTCTTGACTTTTGCGATAAAAATATATACTTGCAATAGGAAAAAAATGAAATATTTATACAACGTGTTGAATTTCCCAGACTTACATAAAATAAATAATTTTCCCTGACTATACAAGGTTTCCAGGTATTGAAGAACCCTGCTTTTACAATGCTTCAGTGGGTATGGAACTTCCGACGATACCTACATACCTGCTTTCGTCTATATAAAAAAATGCTTGCAACGCCTATCGAGCTTATGCCGCATATAATTAAATAAATATAGAAACGAGAAGATTCTGGGAGCATCCACGCAATTTCATGCTGTTTCTGAACCAAACGTGAGCAAATTATAACCCCCTTAGGCTAACGTTCCCTAAACACGATTACGAGTCTATTTTCAGGAGCCATTTATAATAAAATGCAGACAGAAGGGAAATTGCTTTACCGTTCGCTATCAACGAAACTCATTTCAAATTTCCTCGCATTTATCCAGCAAAATACACACCTAAATAAAGCTGGCTTAATTTACAGAAAAGTAACATTTGTCCTCATCTATTCGCGTAATAATTCACACTTAAATCAAAGCTAGTTAATTACACTTGAAATGGCGAAGTAAGTGTTGTTTAATCCAATTTTCGTATCGAGATTTTGTTTTATTAACTTTAAAATGTGTAGAAATAAGTTACATGTATATATTGCAATACTTTACAAGGAACATAGTGTATGATTTATCATATATGTGGATATATTGCTATTTATGGGATATAATATGGTATGGTCCTTTATAATTTCCCCACCAGGAATTACAGCAGCCCTAGTGGAAAAACTATATAGGGTCACATATGGCATATTTTGTTTCATATATGATATTCTCCATATATGGCATTGTTGTCTATCTATGGACGAAAACATGGATTTCGAGTATTGATAAAAGTATATATTGCAATACAGAAATTTAAAGTTCATATTTATGAACATAACAGAAAGTGTACATGTATATAGAAATATGGACATATAATCGGATGTAGGCACATATATATGGACATGATCATATGTACATTCGCATATTTGACTTTTTATGGACAAAAATGCCATAGACAACCAAGAGATGTTTGAAAAACCTAGCAATCAGACGCCATTTTTAAACAAGATGGCCGACTGCATCTTCAAAATTTTTTCGTATGGCAAGTTTAAATTGCTTTTACAATGTATGTCGTAAGGTGGGGATGTAAAACTTTTTCGATGCATAAAATATACAAGTTGTAAAAAATTCAATTTAATGTTATTTGGCTTCTTTTGAAAGTCTTCTGGCTTTTAATGAAACATTTTACGAACGTTGTCGTTGACTTTTGCTTCAAGAAATGTAACAAGTTTAATAAATGCTCCTTGTGTGTTACAAATCGTGGTTGCAGAAAGTATAATTTGTCGGTATAATACATACGGCATGCAAGCGCATAAAAACGAAATTTCCGGTAAATAATGGGTTTTGATGCTTCGAGTACAAACATGTTTCGTCACCAATAGGGGCGTCAAAAATTTAATGCACAATTGGCGTCAACTTGTCACGACTAGACAATCATCAACATCGTCTCGGAAAAAAAATGTTTTTTTTTGGCTAAGTGCAGCCTTTGTTAGAAAGGAAAAAACGCATTAAGTTGAATTTCTGTCATGGCGTATGGTAACCTATTTCACCATTTTCAAATACAATAGACAGTTTGGCGATATCAAAAAAGGGAATTCATGCTAATGCGGACGTGTAGTTGGCAAGGACATGTGATATACGTACATGTATTCCATAAGATGCTAGAATCTGAACACAAATATATGATACCAATAAAATTCCAAATCTGTCACATTAATGTAATATCGCGATACAATTTGCATTGGCTGTTTACAGAGAGCTTGTGCTGCCCCTTGAATAAGTACAGCTAAGTGCTTAGAGAGTGCGCCCTACAGGGGCCGCATACTCTCATTAAGTCCATCTATTGGAAATGCCCTTAAGGAGAACAGATCCACTTAGATAAACGATTTCTTTTGGATATTTGCTGAAGGCCCCATCTCCGTTACTACGGACAGCATACTTTTTTAATTCTTCCATAAAGGGGAAGGCAGTAAACATGTATTTTTTTAAAAAAATTGCATACGTTTAACCTTAACGGGGGTTTGAAACCCTATCCTTTTCAATGGGTCGGGTTTGCGAAGATACTCACAGTTAAATGAGGAAGGTTTTTTGAATTGTTTGGGGTGGTTTGATGGATCAGCAAGGGCATTCGATTGTCGTTTTTAACTTTGAAATGGTAGATTTGTTTAAAATTAATAAGCAAGTTTGAAAAATGTCCGATAATTTGCACACGCACCGCGTGCAAAAATTCAAATAATAATTTAATTTAAAAAAATCTACTATTTTAAAGTGAAAAATGTCAATCGAACGCTCTTGCTGATCCATCAAACGACCCCAAACAATTCTCACCCCCACCCAAACCTCCCTCATTCAACTGTGAGTATCTTCGCAAACCCAACCCACTGAAAAGGATAGGGTTTCAAACCCCTTTACACCTAAATAGCCAAATTTCACAAAACAATTTTATGTTTACAGATCGAGAAGTAAAAATGTAATTATGTCACAAAATTCGTGCCTTATGGCAATCTCAGATTCAAGATTATTATCAGATTGTATCTGTACGTGGTCTCTTAATTGCGCATGCGCTCGCTTTTTGGCCTCACCGATTCGTCGAAGGTCATGAATATTAAACTACGCATTGGACAAGTGCAGATAGAAAGTTTCCAGCGAACATTAAAGTTTACGTCCAGGCATATCAGGAGAAAATCATATATGGGACCAAACATAGCATGTACATGTATGAGGAAATTATAGATTGGCATATATCAGATCATGGCTTACACTACGTTTAAAAAAAATACAATACCCGAATTTCATACAATGGCCCACAGGAACCGCAGCGCTCAGTTTGAGTATTTTAAACACGCACGAGATATACAGGTATAGAGATCGATATTGCCTAAGTTATCAAATTTTGCCAATTCCTCGGTAGGGTCGGAAGTATAAAAGGAGTAAGGCAGAGCCTTGTCTATTGAATTACACCAAATACAATTTATCTCATTGCCAACTGTTTCCATTTTGTTCCCTCCGAGGCTCGCCCGACGCCGCCGCCGCCGCCGCCACTCCATTCCGACAACAGTTGATCTCAATTGGGCTGCCAAACATTGTTTTATTCCAACTCCTCGTCTTTCTTCCTAGATTTTCTGTGCACGTTTAGGGCGCCTATTTCATTGGCAGGCTCTGCATTTATCCCTGCTAAAAATTGATTTTAAATAAAGCAACGCGATGACGATTACACGTTGCAGATAGAAGCGAGGGGTATAAACGAGGAGATACGACGTATTAAAAATAATAAAAACGATCTTAAAGGTTAGCATTATCAAAGCATAATTAAGTTCGCGCAAATTAAAATCAATTACATGACGAACATAGCGAGAGAACTGCAGGGGATATATCAAACACTAGCCCCAAGAAGTGTTTACAACCCCACCTCCTTATTCTCTACCTCAAATTCTTATCCTATTTCTGCTTCAATGCCCTTCTAAAAAGCCAAATGAAAACGCTAAAGCAAAGCAACTCTCTAAGTACACAGAGAAAAGGGGCTTAAAGAGTCAATAACCGCAATGGTTAAAATTAATTTTCTTTTGACGCTTGTTTAATGCATATGTTCGGTTGGGCGTGTTTATTCGTGGTTTTTATTTTAAAAGTTCTTCACTTTATTAAATCTGCATCAATTTCTTATTAACTCTTAACAAAAATATCAATCATTGAATATTTTAAAATAATTATACTGCGAGAAAATATACATGTAGTAACATTTTTGTAAATATACATGCAGTAGAACCTCTCTTATCCGACCTGGTTGAAACTGAAGGTTGGTCGGGTATGGATGTGAGTCGGTTAATTCGAAGTTTATATAGAAAAATAATAATATTGATAGAATGTACTTAATAACATGTGTAATCTATTATTTAAATACTGTTACCTAGTAATTAACATATTCTTACTTGTTGCTTTTACAGAAGTGTATTTATGCAATTTTTGTTGTGCGCACATGTACATTTACATTTTATGACAAATTTATAAACACAAGTTAAGAGGGATTCTCTAATGTAATCCAAATAACCATACAAGTCTATGAAAATTTAAATGTCAATTTACAAACATCCGTCCCGTGTAAGTTCAGTCTCCGTTTAGTTATGTAAAAACGAACGGCACACGTGTAAATTATATTCAACACAAATATTACTAAATTTTACTTAATTAACACTGTTGAGACTTCACGGATCGGAATTTCAAGAAATGGATATGTGTAAATGAAAGTGAAGAATAAGGACAACCTCACATTATCATAATTCTAAATCTCCATGGGTGTTTTTTATGTAAGAAATCGATAATCAAAACACTACCGAAAAAATGTATGCAAATAACAATTAGTCCCAAGTTATTTTTTTTAAATTTTCCTTATCGTGCATAAGTTTATGAAACGTTCTCAGTTTAATCAAACGAGCTATATTTCAAATTAAAGCATTACGCTCCCGGGCAGATTTAATTACAAAATTCTATGATGTATGAAATATTTAACCCTTATTTTCGATGTAAACTAGAATTGCCAGGATCGCTTGTATGCATTAAAAGTCGAATACTTTATATGTTAAATGAGCTACAAGTTTAATTAGTCCTTATCTATACTATTTCTATCATACTGTATTAAACGTAATTTTTTTAATCTTCCATTTTTAGAAGATAAAATTGTTAAATTAGGCTTATCAAAATGACTTAATGAGCACAATAATTGGTGACATAAATATACTCGCAATATCTACCGTGAAAATTTTACACCTACATACACACTATTACCTAAAAACGGTCAACCAGAAAAGTGCTACAAGATATACAAAATGGCCCATGTTTGTATAAGGCTAAAAATATGCATGTATGTAAATTCAAAACTATTTATCGCAAGCTATCGGAAACGGCTTAAAGGAGATTAGAAAGCCGATTAATAACTCGGGATTAATCGTTCCATGTGTAAATTTACCCTGGCGACTCGTGCCACTTTTGCCGTTTATTAATGCTCATTTATCAATGGGGCATCCTTTAATGACAGTGGCCAAATCATAATTTATGCTTATCTCATGAAAATGAGCTTAATACACGTGTACAGGGTGTCCTCAAATCCCACTTCGTGTAGTTTTTAAAGAACAACATTTGAAATACGTTTTACCAAAACCGAATAACGCTTTAAAATGACGAACTCGGTTGCTGTGCTGACCTATATGGTATTTTTAACACATCATGCATGAATGGACACACATCTGGCATTCAGCAATAATTTTCCCATTAATATTCAAATATGCGTAAATATAATTGGAAATTTTAAACTTTTCCATTTTGCCCGAAAGCGTGAGGGAAGGGTTTGAGAGCTTGATCTGGGGCACCATAAAAGTACGTTAATAATTCCAGAAAAAACTCGACTGCACTGCAATTTTGTAGTAGAAAAGTGTCAATTTATTTACCAAACATCGATAGAAATGATAACCCACAATGCTATTTTAATATCCAAAACTAAGATGTAATCATCACGTGATACTAAACTACATTTGAGAATTGTGCATTTAGTCAATAGTAAAGTAGAACTGTTTTCATAATGTCGTCCCATCAAGGTAGTTATGGCATAAAAACATGGTTAATAAATCGAAATTATCTACCTATAGACGCTTGCTACCCGGTAATTATCGATCGGTATACCATAAGCAACAATTTTATGTTTAGCGAGTATATTACAAACAAGATCATAAAGGCAACTAACTCGTCAAAGACGCCACCTAGCGTATTTTTGAAATTCAGATATTGCTAATGAAAAGCCATATTTGGTATGTATCATCCATGGATTAAAAATATTGTATACTGAAATATACAATAAGCCATCGATTCATACATACCTTTGTATGGACCATATTTAGCCAATGATGGACCAGATATACACTTTAAGGTCGGTATGCACCAGAGGAAACATACACAAACACAAAACATACACAAGAAACACTGAAACAAAGTTGCCATCATGTTTTTCGAAACATGTGTCGGAAATTTCCTTTTATCCAGACCGCCTCTTGAGCGATCGCCAGGACACACGAAATGTGCCAGAAAATGGCCATTTTTCGACACATGTTTCACAAACACTTCTGGACACACCAAGGTAACATGGGTCTTAATGTTTATTTTGGTGCATACGCACCTTTGGTTAACCATTGCAAATTAACCATAGAGCCATATTGAAACTACGGAAAGTATATGGGCCTCAAAGGCGCATGTTAGTAGCACAAAGATGGCCGACACATTTTTAGTATCAATAGGGAAAAACCCTGGCAATGTTCGGTTTTGTTTAAAAGCAATTCTCCAGCAGTATAGTTGGGGGGATTAGAGACGCCAAATCGATAGAACTGGGAATGTGAGCAACCCCTTTTGCTCTTATCATTGACGCTGGGAGAGATCGTTAGGAAGACGCTAATAAACATCCCGTCAAGAATTTATGGATCCTGGAGCTAGGGGGCCTCGCGAGTCACGCGCCACTGTGATGGGGCCTTTGGTGAAATGGGAAAAGGGTTGAGGTAGTGGCTTCCGTTTCCAAAATGCCTTCAATACTGCGAACTTCCGTCTCCTTCACCGGTTTCGCTTTTATGTCTGAGGCACTTTAAACCGGAGGTAGTATACTGATGGATGTATTTTCTGGTGGGCCCTTATCGATGTCCCATTCCTGCAAAAATGCAATTTTGATTTGGAGGGATCCCATAGAGGAGAATCGTCGCCTCCAAATCGACCATGGATCCTAAAAAAGTGCCATCAGTGTTTGGCGTTGATTTTATCTGGCGACAAAATCCGCTATAAACCCAGATATATACGTTCGTGATCAGATTTTCAACGCAAAACGGCCATTTTTATTGGCCCACCCTTGAATTACCAACGTCCGCGGAATTCAAAAATCCATTCTTTACGTTAACGAGACTTTTTTTTATATCGAACAATAGATCCGTGACGGATTTTTACACTTGTCCATGAACAACACAAACTTCCCAGAACAGGATTTGAAGCTTGTGAACTTGTGGAATGCAAAAAATTTGAATGCAACATTAACTGCCTATTACCGTATTTAATCAATTCTATAAAACGCTTTGTTTTAATAAAAAAATGTCTTAAAATATATCTTTTACAATTAATTTTTTTTAAATTTACTAACCACAACAATAAGGAAACACTAATTGTAAACAATGTACACATGAGGAAGGAAGCAAAATTCAAGTAAAATATTTGGAAACATATACGAAAATATTCAGCTGACGAAAAACACATTTGGACATATACAGTGTATTTTGAATTACAGTAATCTCTGAAATTCAATGGACTTATTCGTGGATGCATGACCAATAATGGACACATGCTTGGAAGTTGATATGTATATGAACATACGTGATCGTATATTCCCATACATGTGAGATATATAATTTGTACATCCGGGTGTCTAGCACATTCCATAACGAGTGAATAAGGGGTGATCGTTTACCGTTTATATGAAAAACATGAATGTAATTTGCGGAAGAATTTACAATTTATGCAGAATGCGCCAGTTGTGATAACTCAAAAACTTAAGATAAATGATAGTTCTATTCTTCACATCGTTTCTAGCTATGCTTGGGGGAAAAAAAACAAGCAAGCAGATTCGCATGGACCTGAATTTTGCAAGGAAATTGATTCAACGAACATGTTTGCTTGTCAGTTTTTTTTTCTTTCTTCATTTCCCAGCTTAAACTGATGGATGAAGCGGAAAATTAATTCGAAGTTGAATGACTTCGAGAATTTTTTTTCCCCCTTCGCAAATTCATAAGAGGAATATTTACATAGGTTGCCTAAACTCGTAATTTCGACTTTAAAAAATAAGCGAAACAGAAAAGAAATGCTGAATATTTAATAACAAAACGTCAGAATGCGAGACGCGTGTGGGGCAAATGTCATGCAAATGCTTAAGGGCACTTCACAAAATTTCGCTAAGTAATTCTCATCCGATTTGCTGTTGAAAGTGATTAATAGCCTAACGATTTTTAACATTTATAATTATACTCCAAGATAAATGAACATAACGAAGATAAGGCGGTCGAGGAAATACAGGGAGTTTGACAAATCCTATAATGTTAAGCTTTACGCGAAACATGACAGGATTATAATAAATTCTTACAATTTACTAAAGTTAGCACAAAAAAATTTTTTTTTTCGAAAACAAGTAAACTTTCAATCATCGTGACAACTTCTTGATAATCTCTTAACCCAAATTCCATCATGGTGCAAATAAATAGTATATGTGTACCATGTACTTAAATGAAATCTAATATCTGGTTTAGCCATATATATCTATAAACATGGCCCATGAATGATTTTTCCACCCATTTTCCGAAATATATGAACTACTAAACTTAACCCGCCCTTGGCTGTGAACATTTGTATAAATTTAAACATTAAATATATTAGTTCTATGGTTTCTTAAAGCAAGTGAAGACCTTCCGGTGTTGAATTCTTGCCACAAGAGTGCTCTATATGCATGACATGGTTAGTAAACATGAAAGAAGAGGCAAAAGCAGTTGAAATGCAGCTAAAATCTGGCATATAGGATTACCATCCCTTATGCACGTTAAACGATCCCCTTTGGACCCCCCGCGTCCTTTAATTAAGAAAATGCCACGCAATCCGTTTGCACTCCTTTTATATAAATAAATCCCGATGAAAATAATGCAGCGATGGAAAACGTGCCTAGCACCGAGTGGCTATATCGAGGAAAGCTGCAAATGAAGCCAATTTCCGATCAATTTCAGAGGCCTAAAAAAACGTGCGTGCGGTGGCACAATGTGTGTCTATGGTAAGAGAAATGCGTAAACGAACGCGTCTATATATATATATATATATATACATGCAGTTGAAAGAGGGCTACTTAGTTGATGTCACATTACCCTTTAAGCCTCAACAACCACCTTTATTAGTCAGCACATTTTCTTCATAACTTGGACCACAATTTGTCTCTACCACACGTATACGCAGCTGATTTATACATACAAGCTGTGTACTATACATTTACAGTATATTTACTGCATATTGAAAAAAAATTAAGCACACCATTTAATATAATTTGAAAACATACTTTGAGAACTTCGAAAGATACAATACGTTATCCAACAGTTTACGTTGTTTAAAAAATAAGCATGTTTTTTTTTAAAAAAAAGAACCTAATACTACTATAAAAAAGTCAATTATTTCGAAATTAGCTTAAATAAAGCTAAACACCAAAACTGTTTTTAAACAGCATATGATCGGTACAAAGTATCCTGTTTTGAGGTAAATACATTTTGTAAATACTATGAATTCCATTTTTTTAAATATTGCGAGTAAATATAAAATGCATGTTGAATTGTGAGATTATATATACATGTATGCATTGATAAAAACAACATATACCACTGTGGTCAACACATTAAAAACGTTTACAAATTGTACAATGGCTCTGTGCTTGGCAATTAAGTGTTTATCAATATTATATACTCGTATCTATTGTGTTATATACTATTTATGGGTCAGCATTATTCTCTCCAGATATCTGAAATATTTTATTAGATTTGTAGTTCTTAGAAGCGTGCATGAAAATACATTTTTTATTCACCATCTTGCGTCCCCCCTCGCGCAATTATTTTTCCCTTTATCTCCCAAAGCAATCATCAACCATTTTCACCCAATTCAGTTTTTATAAGACAATTTTAATTATTGTGCAATATATATGGTGAGAAAATGGCGGCGGAGCGGCCAAGTTGTTGTGTTGAAATGTACACATTTTCGTGATGAGTAAGTGTCCCTCCCCATACAGCCACACACAGTTGTCGATCCTTGCTTAAAATAACGCCAATATACCACAAAAACACGAGAGATATAGTAAACTGGGACAATAGTAACATTCTTAACATTCCAGGGTTCACAGAACCCCAATACACGAGTTCAATTAACTCGTATAAAGTTTCCTATATATATATTTCATAACAGGATAATATAAACAACATTGTATTTCTGAGAAGATCTACGTATCAAATTCCAATCAAGAACCTGCTATTATTATACAATTTCAAAAATTGATATGGAAATTAGGTAGAACATGCAATCTTGTTTAAAAGAAACGTTCATGTTCTCAAACCCAAATGGAAATGAAGTTTAAGATGTCTAGAAGGTACATTGAGGAAATACAAAAACATCACTTGAATAATATCATTTCATTTTCTTTGTATGTTATTATGCTTTCCACAATGTAGATAAGTTTGTAAAAGCTTAGTCACATTTCATTACTGATACATCGTAGATTCGTATACAGAATTATCTTTTATTTCCCGTAGGACTAACACTCGCTACGACAACACATAAATGGCTGACAACATCTACATGCAGCTTTCGTTTAATCAATGTACACTACCTTTCTTTGTGACATCAAACAAATAATCTGTAGAAATTATCTGAACAGGCAATTTTTTCATTTTCTAAAAAAAAATGAACTAAAATTAACTCCAGGCTGCTGCATTAATGGATCCAGAAATGTTCTAACTCGATGTTTCATTAAGATGGACTGTATATAAAGCACATTTTGAACACTTTCATTATCTTGATAGTTCGTGCATGTTTGCATATGCAAATGAGCACGCAACTGACGAGCTCAGCTACTTACGCGCTTGCATTTCCGAGTGGTTTTTACACAATACCTTAATTAAATTTCTTCTCTTTACACACATTTTAATAGCTGATTTATAAAAGCATCGTGCACAAAGCAGAGCTGTAAAATTGAAATGCTAATGAATTGTGAGGGCTATTCATCAAATACAGGCACCAATGATGTTTCTTAAGGCGGGTAAACAAAGCCTTTGGTTGGTAACGTTAGATAAGAAAGACAAGTATAATGGCATTTTTAAGTGGCCGTAATTTTCTCTATATATAAACTGAGAATTCATAGTTAATTACGTATGCTCCATTGCAAAGGGCAAACCAATAAATCTGAGACTGCATGAGAAAGGGCTTCAACTATCGATCAATGAATTAACCATTTTTTTTAAAAGATAAACCAATTCAATTTTAATTAACAATTAATAATCTATTTTAAGTAAATTATGTTTGTTATACTTTGAATGGTATTAAATTAATTTTTTTTTGTTCATTTAGCGCTATCTTTGCATAAGCAGAAGTGAAAATGCAATAAAAACATCAAAACGTTATTTTCATATTTTGACCAAAATTTAATATTAAAAAATAATACTTTGGCATCTACAAAATCACGAGTTTATATCTCAACAATTTAAAAAATATATCACAATTTTGTTTCCTAAATTGAATCGTATGATCACTGATCACGATCTTCGAAAATTTGTATTAAAATTTGAAAACATTCTTAACCCTTCTTTCAAAGAAAATTCCTCGAACAACACTATCTACCAGAGTTATTCATGTTCAGGGTATTACGTTTCGAGTTATTCATACGAACACACTGCATGGATATTTTATGTACATTGTACAATGCTTGCAAATGAGTTTTGTTCTATAGGTGAATAAGGCATGTCTTTCAAAAAATCTTCTTTAAAACACATTCAAATCTTCCACATATACTTATGGCATATCAAAAGTTCAATGAGTACATGTACTCAGTCTCATTTATACACTTTACACATCACACTGACTTCTTTGAAGCTTCAAGTTATCAATAATATCACTGCAAAGATACGTGCTTGGTTATAGGAATCATGGAATCTCTAGAATTGAAATTGACCCAATATAAGCTACCAATAAAAAAACTTAAGGTTAATAAAATCCGATATGAAGCATTTAGCATCATAAACACATCAAGATGTATACCTACAACAACTAAATTACAACACTGGTGTACAGGAATTGCAAGTACTTGTAATATCTAACGGTTTCCATTACCTAATAAATGTAATTCATAAAATATTGAAGTCCATTTCAAAATATGCTTAGTATGGGAATTTTCCAAAAAAAAGTCAGATTTGATATTTGATATTTTAAATTGTCCATAACAGCGTATTTTAAATGCTGCAGAATTTGCTTCAATGGGACTTTTCTAAAAAAAAATCCGAATTTTATCATACATTGTATTACGAATATAAATTGTATATGATATAGCTTTCTGAAAGATTAATATAACAGTAAATTTATTTGAACAGATTTGTGGGTCCCAAAACAGTTATAATCCAGTCTCACTATTGCAACACTAATTCATAGTGATGAATATAACAATTGTCTTATCTCGCATTGTATATTTCACTTTCATTTCCACGACTATCTCAAATACCTATCCTCGCCTTTTTCCATTCATTTTCTTATCTTTGTCATTTTTTGAGCATGGCATGATGCATTTAGTGCCGTAGCATTGCTTTTGATGTCTTCTTCTGGTTCCCCCAATGTGACTGCGTTTGTGTGTGCGTGCCCACTAACCCCCTACATGTTCTCCATGTTGTTTGACTTCTCAGATGGTCCAGCAATAGTCCGGGTCAACATCCTTGTAAGAAGTATCAGCAAAATCGATGACGTGCAAATGGTAGGTCATCCGATATCTTTCGTAAATATCCACCTAACCATCAATGCCCTAACCGTTAATATCTTCATGCTTTTATCATCGCATTATGTTTGTATTCGTGCTTTACACGTCTTTGACTTTGAAAACAGTTGCCGATCCGCCTCCGCCATCCACACATAAAACACACTAGATGTAGAACACATGTACGGTTATCCAAATTTTCAGCTAAATGTGCCCTAAAGCTGAACATATCCAGAGTTAGGATTTTTCGTTCAATTGTTTCTTCACCCAGTGCCGTTCACTGCCTTTTATTCTAGATGGGCCTGTCGTGGTGAGGGTCAACATAATGCTGAGAAGCATCAGCCGCATCGATGATCTCAACATGGTGAGTGGTTGGCCCAAACAGCTGACCAGTACTCGTTGTCAAAGTTTCTACTCAAGTACTTTCGCAGTTAAATAAACATGGAAACTACGACCACACACACACAAAAAATACTTCCCATTTATTAGATTTATTCATCTCGCATTGTGTCATGTCACTTCGCCATTTCTAGAGATGTGATAACAAAAAAATGGTAAATAATTCAAGTTTTCCAAGCGAAGTACTTGAGTTGAGTCGTCTGAGCACGAGAAATAAAATCCTAACTTCGCATTCTACTTGTGATTTAGGTTTCATAAAAACCAAGTGTATATTTTACCAGAATTTATCACCTTAACCTAAAAACCCATTTGGAAATATATGTGGTAGCTAAAATACACTCGGCGCTATAAATTTACATAAAACAATTTCAAGAATATTTTCATTTCTGGATAGCCGACGCCGGCGGTCGAGTGGATTACGTGCTTGCCTCTCGATCCTAAGATGCTGGGTTCGCTCCCAGGTCGAGGT
>JAQGAE010003232.1:0-15287 GCA_034696685.1 Julus scandinavius | reverse complement strand
TTTTTATTTTTATTTAATCTCTTTTTGTTTGGCTGTGATTGTGTTTTAAAATTTCACCCATTGAAAGTGATAGGGTTATGATCCAGCTTAACTCACCAATCTGCAGCTCAAGTTTTGCCTTGACTAAGCTGAAAAAAATTGACTAAGCGTCTCACATTTCGCCGTCTTTTTACAGTCTTGAGATCGACTTAGCAATTTTTCTGTGCAGCTGTGGTATGCGTCTGGGACTTGAGACACAGCTCAGTCTCTCAAGCTCATGCAATTTGAGCAACTGTGGTAAGGGGGTAAGACATTCCAGTTGCCAAGACTGTCTCCAACAACCTCTTTAAATCTGAATTTCAAACACTAGAACCGATAAAAGCGTACATAAGATATAAGTAAACTCTAACTAGGGCCAATGAAAGTAATAATTTCGTTCAAATGCTAATCTGAATATAAAACTACATATACTTTTTCCAAAAAACATATACTAGCACCATAACTCAAAAAAAGAAATTTATCCAGGAGATTGGTTTTAAAATGTTAACAATAACACGAATACCCCAAACATCAGATATGGTCATGGAACGAATTTCATCCATAAGCTGAAATATGGCTTGGATAGAATTTATATAAATGTTGCATGTGCGCATGCCCTCACTTCACGACTTCGCCGAATGGAAAAAATCCATTTAGTGACCATTAACTTTTATAATAATCGTTAATTCGTTATTTATGATATACAGTAAATAGCTTTAAACGTCATTACGTATGCAAATAAGCTTACATTCATTATTTGAAACTAGTATTTTGTTGTTGTTTATATTTCATGCAGATTCAGTGTATTTGTATCATGGACATCTTAAGCAAAGAATGTTATTTGAAAATGAAATGAAAATATACTGGTTTAATGTGCTTCCAATTGGCAGTGGTCTACTATCTCCACCATTCAGTGATTAAAAGGTGGAGACCTGCCAAAGTCAAGACGTTCGATGGCTATCGTGGCTATTAAAACGAATTTAAGCCATAACTTACTACTTGCAGGAATTTCTAAATTAAAAACACATTCTCGTTTACCTTCAAGTAGAACAGTAAATAAATAAATCGCTTCGCTACCGACTTTAAATCTACAGAAAACTAGGTACCAACCTTATAAACTGTTCGTTAATGATGAACATTTTGGAAATGAGACCACGAATATAGGGGCCAACATATTATTGCTGGAAAATTCGATAATAATTCTTTGGAACAACCCATTGAATATTTCGCACAAGTCAAAGAAACAAATATACATTCAATGGTAAAAATCGAGAAAGCTATGCTCGCTTGTTTTAGTAAATGCATTCTTAAGAACAGGCCCACTTGATATTGGAACCAGTCACTTTTTGTAGTATAAATTATTAAAATCCGAATGATGTGCATAAATCCCTTAAAGTGGTAAGAGTCAAATGATGTGTCAGTAAACGTTAAAGACGTGATGAACCAACATTAAAAAGTTGTTGCCCGATCGAGTACACAACCATCACCAGAAAGTTTTCCAGCAAGAAAGAGGCGTTAGAGGATTACGGTCCATAATTGATAGCTGCTACACTGAGCATGTCCAGCATTACGTTTGTCCGTGACACCCGGCAGCGAATATGCCTAAAAAAAGTGGATGTTCTGTGTATTCGGAGCCGCATTATCATTACTCGTTTAGGTTGAATACAAGGGTGGTGGTGGTTGAAATTAAACAAAAAAAATGGCAGATGTCGAATGATATAATGCAATTGTGCCCAGGTAGGTCGTCCAGCGCATGGAGGGGGGTGGGAGGGGGCATATAAAACGAGGTGGCGCCCCCTGCCCAGGGGCCACTGCGAGCTTATAGCTCCAAAAAATAAATGCAACGTCGGCTTGCACAAACTGGATACGAGTGTTGTTTGGAGTTCGGAAAAGAGGAGAATCGATAAATTGCCTCCAGGGGGCAGTTGGAGAAGTTAGGCAGGCCCCAACATTCATTGGGAAAATGGGAGGGAAATTTGCTTGAGGCCAAATGCCGGGGATCGCTCGAAAAAGCCCCATTGTGACTGCCTCTGAATGCGTCACAATGACTCTTGTTGAAGTCGTTTAACTTCTGCACTTTCATGGCACAAACTGGCGCTTAAAACAGAGGTTAAACTTCCATGTCCAACGGGTCAGTAACTGGTCATTTCCAAGCGGGTGTCTATATGGGTTTTGAAATTCTTTAGAGTTTACTCCACCCTCCTGGTTACGCGAAGAAGGGGTGACCGCAAACAGCATTTAATACGTTATCATCGAAAAAGTTGTTGTCCCAAATAACAATGACAAAAAGTTGGGTGCGCTGTCGTCCGTACTCAAATCCCTAAATTTGGGAAAATATAGTACACGATTTAGGACAAGTTATTAATTTGCAGCGGGGTCACTCCAAAAACTGCGGAGGCTGAAAACCAGAAATCGTGCATTGTGACCTGTCACGTGTCACATGTATATATTCGAACGCGCCTTTATGGGGCAACTTTAGATAACTGCATGCATATCTTATAAGAAATAATTTTTGAAAAATATTTATCAAAAAACGTTTGTGGTACAGCGATAAAATAACCTAAAGCCGAGTCTCCACTGCAGTCAACATACGGCAACAATGTTGAGCAACATGGTTTGCGGAAACAAATTTCCAAAAAAAAAGTTTGACTATACCGTGATGTTTGATCAAACTTATAACGTTTTTGTTTGTTGCCATACCATGGTTTCGTCACCATTTTTCTGATTGCTCGGTCCAGGTCAAAGGGGGAAAAAATGTTGCCACTTTACTGCACATGCTCAGCAATATAAGTTTCTACAGCCTAGGTAGAAGCGCCATAAACTGGACACGTATGTTGAAAGATTCTGTCAACTTTTTGATGGAGACAGGTCAGCATTCATCAACATGCTGACGAAATTCATTGTTTCAGGTTTGTCTTGAGTGTTTGTATGTTTGGTGTTTGCATGTTTTATGTTGAATGTTGACTGCAGCGGAGACCCGGCTTAACGATGGACACAAACAAGTGTCAAATGAGTCTGATTGCACCCACAAGCTTCTTTAAATAACCAAGACTTGTAATCTTGAAATATTTAAGGAATTCTTTACAATGTGAGCTTTCAAAAAGATGTAATACAATATAAAAATGGCACATAATTGTTGAAAATTCATTAAGAAAAACACGTACAGATTCAGAAAATTAAGTAGAAATCAGAAAGATTGGACATACATAGGATGATCCACCTGTACCTGACCAGTGTTGCCTCCATGGATTCGTAGCCCCACCCACAACTATAATTTATTCTTATTAACAAATAAATACAATAAAATACAGAAGTGGAAAAAGGTACAGTTAAACTTTAACAAATTGTCGAATGTGTAAAGGGCCAGCTGACATACCAGCCAGTCCTATCCCTAACCCCATTTACATCATAGGACCTATGTTCTTTCAACTTTTTCAAGATCTTTTTGATGGCAACGGACCTCTAAAGCATTCCGTACTGCGTGCCCCCATGCACCCGGTATTCGAAATCGCATTTGGCACAAACTTTTGTAATCAGCCTCAGCTCGTTAGTGAGGATTTAGTCAGCTCCTTAGCCCAGGGCGCTTGGGCGAGGGAAGTGTATAGGTAGGAGCGGCGGGGGGAGAAGCGGATCAGGAATTGAGAGGCCCGAGGGGCACGGAGTGGGAGGACAAGATCGAGGAAAATCCAGACACAGAAATGCGAGGAAAATGCCCTGCGGCGCCCCGGGCTGCGCAGCGTGTGCATGCGGCTTAGCAATACGAGAAACAGCTGCCGAGCTGAGCCTAGCATCGAGCCCGGCCCGGGGCGAACCCACACTAATCTTTCCCCGCCAAAAGCCTCGCACGGGTAACCCTGGCAACGGCCATGCGCACGCGCACTGCGTTGTCCCGACAACGACAGCGTCTTCCTCTTTTAGCCAACTGAGGAAAAAAAAAGGACAAAAACTCGCTGTAGAGTCTGGAATCGTTGAAGAATAAGGCCCTAGACTTCTAGTCCCTAATTATAATTAGCGAAGGTACGGGTCACTGTCCCCACAAAATCCCATTGTCCAAATAAGCTAACTTTAAACACTTGCTTCTGGCTAGAAACTTGCCAATTGGAATTTTAAACATGGCCGCTTCGTTCTGTTCTAAATCACCCTTCCTGCTGCGTGAAGAAGCGGCCATCTTGGAAATTCAATGCACGAAATTTGCCTATGTAGATACTTCTTGATAAAAGCTGGAATCACTACACATTGTTTTCAAGTTATATCCAATGTTCGGATGCCAAATGCTTGATGGTTCTTTTGGATATGGCATTAAAATCATTGGGCAAGGTGCCATATTGAGTTGATTACATTTGATTCACAAGAAATGCAAATTAGATTCAAATTATAGCCTTCAGTTATTAAAAATAACCTAGCCGGATGCAGACACATGCAAAACATTTCAAGTTTTTGCTACACGAATTTACATAATTGCATCCAGACATTGTTAACAAACTCACAAGATTTGCTATTAATCCTCCAAGACGCCATTTTTAGGCCGGGGAAAAGAAGATATCCTCTTCCATTGCTTAATAATTCAGCACAAGTTGCTTATATCATCTATTCCATCAATACGCAACATGCATACACGTAACCCAAAACTTTGCAGGCGCAATTCAAAATGGCGGACCGTGAACTTAATTAGATATACAACCTGTTGGTATTTTCACACCAATTGATATCCAACTGAGTATAACAATGACGCACACAAAGGGGTGAAAGTAGGTCTTTTATGAAAGTTGTCTAATTTTTAGAGTAGGGCAGTAGGAAAACAACGGAGTTAAAAAAAAAATAATAAGGCTTTGAGTTTAGGGCATGACACAGTTAAGAAACCAACATGGCGCCCACGATCAAATTAAAGATTCCTTTTCCATTTTTCTACTGGAAAACGTACGCGATGTCACACCGAAAAAGGGCTGTGGCGTGAAATGTGTATACGGGGGCGTCGGGACAACGACTATGGGAGGCTGGGAGTGCCAAACAGAATGTAAAAAAAATCGGGATCAACTTCTGAAATTGACCTTCTGCGGTTCATGATGGCCGCCTCTGATAATCCAGCACACGAGAACTCCTATGCGAGGGTGGAAAGAGTAAAAAGGGAGGTAATTCCCAATTATAAGTACAGTACATTGTACTCTGCAACGCCTCGTGTTCTTTATCTCATTTAACCAGGCCAGGCTTCAAGAATTTAGGGAAGATGCGGGTGGTGGAAAGATGGTTAAATCAACACCAACTAAAAAGAGATGTGGAGAAAGCTTATGACTGCTTCCAGCCAAATTCTGCTATGATGCAAGCGTCGACATGTAAACATGGTACTGATTTTGATAAAAAGAATACGATTTTCAATATAGAGGGACCAAAGATACAAAGACAACATGTTCCATGTGAGATTTATGTTCTATAGAATTGTCAACATATGCACCACAAGTTGTAATATACAACAGCAGCATGTGATCTATGAGTTTCAATGGAACGAAATTGTATGCTGATGAAATCAACCAGTGACTATACTTAAGTGTAGTGTTTGTTCCTCAACACAGGTGTAGTGTATAGTACAGTGCAGCATCCATTGCACAATCCAATCCAAGAAGCAATAATAACTACCAAAGTGCACACTAACACAAGTTGTAGTTTACAAATAGAATACAAATCAGTGTGGACCTGCACTAATACATGTATTAAGTAAATTTTATGATATTGACGGGGACCTGTGGCAAATCCATTTTATGGTACTGGTGATTTACAGTAGTTCTGCTCCGACTCTTAAAATTTAATTCAAGGACACGTCTCAACGTGCCGCATTACGAAATTTGTAAACAAGGCATTTTAAAAAATTAAATTTCAGCCGACCATGTGCCAAAAATAACAACTAATTGGCAAGCACCCCTCGGGCCAAACGCTTTGCCATCACCAGATATCCCCTGGACTAGCCCCCGCACCACACAAACTTCCCTGCCATGGACAGCTTTCATGCATATCACCTTCACCAAACACGCACTACACCTTGATTCCTAACAATGGCGAATTAAAACCATAATGTGGGTTGCACCTATGATGATTCATGCATGCAACGCGCGTTTACACGTTAAATGCCGAATTTTAATCTTAAATTAAAAACAATCAACACCATGACACCATCACCATAAGGTGTTGGATGGGTGGGACACAACTCCTGTTGTGGTAACCAAAAGACTTGCCAAACTCATAATAAATTGCGAAGCAAACTTTAGATGATGAACACAAATCATGATATAACACTCGTTTTCAGTTTCTAATTAATTAAAAGTTGCATGTCCACCATCATGGATACACTCAAGGGGCGCTGTGTAAAACAAAATGTTCTTTTTCCAAATGCCATATCTCCGATACAGTTTTTAAATTGAATACAACATTGTGAAGATGCATTACTGTAACTATTCTCCTATTTCAAAACCCAGTTTTGAAACTGCTGCAGTAATAGAACTCTGATTTGAACATTGTTACAGTAAAAAAGTCAAGATTTGGGACTAAATGCATGCATAGGAGGATTTTCCAATATCTTGCACGTTGTTATTCTCAGTGAATAAGTTGAAAATTATGCAACCGGTTTTAAGTAAACATTCAAAATTAGCACTTCATAAACCATGGCCAAGTGCGACTAGTTAGTTACACAACAAGTAGCGGGATGAAAAATAAATAAAAATAAAAAATACCTTTTAACTGCGGTTAACGTATGCAATCGGATAAGTTAATGATATCTCAGTCCTTCACTGCTTTTATAATCCTTTGCAGACAGTAGGAGATTTTGTGTCCTAGAAAAAGCACTTCTGGAAAGTGTCATCCAAGTTGGCATGACGGGAATGGATATATCACGCACAAGTGGACAAGCGCTTCAAAAATAGTGTGTTGTAATCAATTGTCACAACAAGTTGGTCGAAAAACTGTGGCGATAAAAGTTGGTCCCGGAAATCGATTTCATGTCAGCTATTTCATTGGATAAAATTCCATGGCAGAACCGGAAGCACGACCACGCAGATTGGAATGATCACGTGGCGTTCTAAAACACCATTTTCCTTCCAATTTGGCTATGTCCCTTTTCTGATGGTCTTGAGCCAGAAAATCCGCGTTCCTACCGCCACTGAATCCAAGCAGCGAATGTTTCGACGCGTTGTAGAAGGGAAGAGAGCGCAGAATGAAACAGCCTGGTAGTTTGTGTCTCCCTCGGCGATCTGTGCCCGATTTTCAACAGTACCGCAGAGCTTGCCGCCAGAAGGGGAACTGAAAAGAAGTAGAAAAAAGCGGCTCTGGTGTTGCTTCGCTCCAGGCCAGCTATTCGCCCTTGGGCTTCTGCGCGGGGTTCTTTACGTTGCCGCCAACATCAAGAATGTCTTTTATAGACACTTTTTTTTTCGGTCAAACTGATAAACGATCTTCCTCGAAAAAGAAGCAGAAACGATTTTTCCCTCCCTCAGGATCGACTTTCCCCCGAATCTACCCTAAATTATTGTCGCCCATTTCTAGAAATTAACAAAACTGTTAACAGATGGGCGACTTTGCAGTTGTCAACGAAACCAGAAAAGCGATGGGAGCTATAGGCCACCACCGCTATAATGGGACAAGATTAATGGACGACCCCGAAAGTACACGTGCTGTAATGGACCAATGAACTTCGATGGATATGGATGTTCGATCGGGGTGACCAATGGGGTTTTTCAGTGTTTATTCCTCGGACTACAACCATGGTTGATCCACGCAAGACTTGTGGTCATCTTCGACCGATATTTTGCTATAATGTTTTATAACTGTATTTTTTGTTAGAGTACATGTATGTGTATTGCCTAGTTTTTGTAAGCATACTTACCAACGAAATATTTAATAAAAAGTCAAATAACACTTGTTTCTGTATTTTAATTTTCACGTTGTCAATGTCATTGATTAAAAATCAATCCTATGGTTATAGAAAAAAAACTGAAGGTTCCAGGCTATTACTTTCCCTCATTTTTATCTTTTTCAAATCAAACACGTGGTCGCGTTACTTCGAGCATTAAGAATGTAAGCCTGTACAGTGAAAGCATATAGTGTTTTTTCATCTGTGTGCCTTGAAGAATCCACAGGTGTGCCGCGGAAGTTTAACGGGATTCGAAAACTTAATTTCTATATATTAACTGTAAACAGAAAACAGAAATGTTCATCATAGAGCAGATTATTTTTATTCAAAATGTGACTTGTGCCGTGAAAAAATTGGTTCCTTATTCAGTGTGCCGCGACGATTTTAAGCCTAGTTTAGTGTGCCGCGAACTCAAAAAGGTTGAAAAACGCTGTACTTTAATAACGTAATCAGTCCTATTTATCAAACAGTTTTATTTTAACTGAAGCAGTTGAACCTGTCTATATCCAAACGCTTGGGACCGGTGAAAAATATTTTTTTAGACAGATTATGCATGCTTTTAGATAGGTTAATTTACATACACGAGTCCCAAGTCGGGACCATAACATTGAATGATTTTAGAGAGGCATTCACACTGGAATGCATTTAGACAGGTTCTACTGTATGGTCACTCACGGATTCCATGCTTGGACAAACTTTAAGTAGTAACAGCAATGTTAACATCACAAAAACCGACATATTTCGTGTTACAGTGCATGGACTGTGCCAATGTGTAACATGTCCAATACATGCAATCCATCGATCATATAAAGCACTTGTGCTATGTTTGATTGGTGCCGTAACACCAATGGAATTTTCCAAGTGATCAGAACGGAACTGTCATCTTTAACATGCCCACAGCTAAATGTAATTCGGCCACCAATATGCAGTGTACAAGCAGCCAACTCAAGTATGGCGCAAACTGTAGTTATTTA
This sequence comes from Julus scandinavius, assembly GCA_034696685.1. Classification (NCBI taxonomy): domain Eukaryota; kingdom Metazoa; phylum Arthropoda; class Diplopoda; order Julida; family Julidae; genus Julus; species Julus scandinavius. The sequence continues at coordinate 6,401 of JAQGAE010003232.1, read as the reverse complement.
TATGGACGTATTGCTCGGAGGATTTATACAGGCTATTCTTCAATTATGCAGATATGCCCCTTAAAAGAAGAATGACTTATATATCCCCTCATGCCGAACATCATAAAGGAAAAATCATGTGGAATGTAACAATTTGTACTATCATCTGCATTAACCCAAATTTTTTAGTAAGCGGTTTATGGATGCCCCTTCTACACCGGACTCCTGTCCCATAAGTTACTACGATTATTTGATATGGAATTTAATGAAAGCTTTTGATCGCTTTAATACTAATATACACAGATCAACATCAATAGAAAACCATTTTAAACTATAGTATAAAATGGTTAATGTAACATGTATTGATACACGCTGAGGTTTACCAACAAGTTTGCTTAAGGCCCGATCATAAAACACCTGCATGCATTACTTAAAAATCTCGAAAGATACACTTGTTTTACAATATGATGTGTTTGCAACATTTCTCTTCCTCCAAAGACGAGTATTTCATCTTTTTTAATGCAGCTGCTGCTTAAAAAAAGTTGAAATTTTCTAGTTTTAAAAAAAAAAAGAACACAGAATTAATTGAAAACAGAAAGTGCAACGTTTTGCATTACTTTCACGTTTACTTATTTCAGAAATAAATTGAATTTTTCGAAACAAGAGCTCTGAGGGGAACGAAATATTCTCCCCGTGGGGAATGCAAAATTGTGCGGCATCCTAAAATAGGTAGTGAGTGACTGTCCTCTTGACCGGATACTGTTCCTGTCCTGGCGAAATCCAGCCAAATCTTGTTCGAAAGTTTCAAATTTGCATGGACAAAAGACCAAATTGGCATATATGTGATAAGACAAAAGTTTTCAAAGAAATAATTGGGAATTACTGCTAACGTTAACCTGTCCTCGAGTGTGTCCCAAGGCACATGTACTTTTGGAATATATTACCTTTGTCAGTCAGGCCTATTTCAGAGGGTTAAGCCCAGCTCCAGGTGTCGCTTAGGTGCTATAAGCATATTCAGAGGACCACATTTAAACTTACCATTGTAGAAAATTGGTGGTTGCAGGGGTGGCCTGGAGTGAGACAAGTGTAGGGTGTTGCGAGAACGCCAAGGAGAACGACGGCAGGGCGTCGTTTTTCGGACCGAGGAAAAAAAAAAATTGACTTTTTTAAAACGATTTTGGCTGCGTTTCAGCTGCCAGCCAAATGTTGCCCCCCATTTCAGACCGAGTGCAACCTCCAGCCCATGCTGCGGGCTAGAATGCTGATGTTTGAGGTTGGTTTCATAAAGTTATTTGGGCCTCCACCCACCTTGTCTCGTTCGGCCTTTTTTTTTTTCTTCCTTTTTTGTTACGGGCTAACCCTCAGGACACGCATACCAAAAAGGCAAGGCTCCCTTCCTTGACCCCCCCTAAGTACCACTTTTTGACGATGCCCAGGGGCCAACACTCGGAGCCAAGAATGTGCCAAAGACCGTCCTCCCAACGAGAAAATGTCTCGGGACGGGTTTGACCCCCCTCTGGCTGAAAAGCATGCCCCTGGAAATCTTGACATCTACCTCTACCTCTTTTTTTATTATATTTTTTTGAAAAAAAAAAAAAAGTCCGCGGGGTTTGGCGCATGCATGGGGGCTTTGATTCCGACAAATGCACAGCAGGATCTTGCCAGACGACATTTTCTCCAGCGAACTTTGGTCGTATACAAGTTGCTTGTATTTTTTTGGTTTTTTTTTGCAATTATTTTGGTGGTTTCTTCACATTGCCAACATAAACGGGGAAATGCATTAAAAACGTGAAATATGAAATTTTCTATGGAAATATGACATTTCTGCTTTCCTTGTAACTACAATAAATGATAATAAAACACAAAAATAAAATATTGTCGAAATCTTGGGGTCTATCCAGATCCATAAACAGTGTACTAATGTGTCCTCCTGTGTATAGCAAACTATCTATGATAAGAGAAGATTACTGGTAGAATAGATTAGAAATGCTACTCCTTTATGACGAAGGGCTACATAATTAGCCAATTACCACTTTTGTGCCTTCCTGCGTGTAGTGCCTAGTGCAAGTTCCACTATTTCCACTCAGGAGAGGAAGACCTCAAATGTGGAAAATAAACAATAACGTGATACTTTGCGTATAGCAATTACCTATTAAGATTCAAACATTTAAGGAGACGAGTTTTTATATCAGTCCAAAGATGGCGCTGCATTTAATTGCATAGGATTGTCTGTTGGACTAACGCAGCGCCATCTTGAGCCGTGATTGTGAAATACACTGAAAACCTTTATTTTAATGTTATTCTATAAAGCTTTTCGACCGGTTTTGATTACAATATTTTCAAAAAGTGAATGAAATCTGATAACATTTATTTCTAGAACTTTCAGCACCTTTAAGGAGTCATTTTAAGGCAGTAGTAGTCCTTGTTTTTCTCGTGAAACATAATGTAAAACCAATTTTGTTTAATCTGGAAATTCAAAACTCGTATGCAATTAGTGCTATAGTGTTTCACCTCGATGTAAGTAAGTAAAAAAACAACTTAAACGAAATCCATTAAATAATATATATCCGGATGTGTTTTTGTCAGGTTTCGTTTCCTAAAACTTTTCTATTCCTAGATCAAAATCAAATTATGGCAAAATGGAAATATTTTTTCTTGATCTTAGCAACGGTTTTTTTTTTCCATTTCGCATTTGTCTTTTCTTATTTTTTAAAAGATGCTCCTATTTTCAATTAATACGTTCTTCAAAGTTTAATCTTCCCAAAAGACTGATGCACATATTGCTCTCGTCTTTCGCTCCGAAACATATTGAGAGACTTGAGCAAAATCGCGGATGCTGGTGGGCACGAAATGAAAAGACAAGAGAAAAGAGAATTAGAAGAAGAAGAAGAAGAAGAAAAAAAAATGTAAAAAGAGAAAAAAAAAAGTAAAAAAGATGCTGCCTCCTCGCATTGTGCATAACAATCTTTCGAAATAAGCCCGCAGGACTTTTGCATTTTCATATCCATTATGTGTGCTATGTATTCTCTAACCTCCAGTCACAATTTAGTTTCGGTAAAGTATTCACAAATATGCATATTCATTTTTATGAAAAGACGCGAATTTATACGGCAGCTCAGAGCTCAAAACGAGGCATGTGTATTGGCCGCAGGGTGCGCTCCGTTTCACATTTACGCTAGTGCGAGACACTGCATGGAATCGAGTTTCCCTTTTTACTCTCAGGCCGAATTCTCGGAAGATTTGCGTGCTCGCAACTTTGTCATTTTTCCCATTGGACGCGGCCCTGTGCTAGAAAACGAGCAGATGTTGTCTGGATCTTAACAACCCAAAGGCTTTCCTCAAATTTCTAGCATTACTATTATTCATTTTATTCTTATTTGATAGGCAGGTGTGGAACTAGGGTCGTCCATGCACATATTTCCAATACATACAAACGAGTTTAGTTAAAAACAAACGATTATTTTGGTTTTCTTAATTGATTTTATTTAGTTAATCGTCATGCATGTGCTGAAGAAGTTTTAAGTTATCAAAAAGTTCAAATTTGATAACAGCAAAAAAACACCGTTGTAAGAAATATGTGACATTGAGCAATTACTCAATATTGCTCATGTATAATACATGGACAACTCTGAAAAAACAGTGAAAGTTTTAAAATTAATTCCATCATCTGCGTATGGCTGAATTCTGAGATTTAAAGTAGCAATTGGTATTATGACGTATGTATTATGACATGTTTATAAACATGCATGTCATAAACTTGTTTTAAACATGGTTTAAACCAGCACCATGCGCAATATAAAACATGTTGTCGCATAATAGTAATCATGTAGTTAGTATCACTATTAGTCAATCATGATCAAAGTGTGTTCCAATTATAATTATTATACGCCCCAAATATTTATCAATATAGAATGTGTTACGAGAATCTCAATTTGGAGCAAAATTACAAATACTACTAATGAACAGTTGTGCAGAATATCGTGAGATGCTTGTGCTAAACAAGTGCAAGTTTGAGTCAAGTTTACTCAATTATTTGAAGCAATATTCTGGACCTGAACACGTTGACTTTATAAAAGAATAGGCCCCAATAAGAGGCTCGCATTTACTGTTTCGAAGGAAGGTTTATTTCCAACTGCATCACGATTATTATGCATATAGACTTCGTAACTATGGCATATTGTTATAGAAAGCAGTATTTAAAACGTGGTTGTATAGACAGGCTTCTATAGGAGTCGATATTTCAGGGATTTTCAATTAAATAGACTGCATTCCGTGTGTCTCGACTGCAATACTAGTCTAAATTGATGAGAGAACACAAGCAGGATCGATTGTGTGTCTTTTCGCCCGAAGGATAAAAGATTTTAAAAGGTGGCCCACGCCCTGCAGAACCCCATTAGGAAATCTCTCGTTTGCCCCTAGCCAAAATAACTCTTTGAACCCTCGCTCTGATGCTTATTTCGGCCAATCTTAAGTACGCCACACTGCCATGGAATATACTTTTACGATAAACGTTCGCCTTAATCTGTCTGGATCAATTTTCCATTTTGCCTTCCAGCCAGAATTCTGATTAGTTTTCAGCTTCACTGTGCCTCACGAAGCCACACACTCGACTAATTACGTCGTTAATAAATGCCTGTGAATATATATATATGTTTGCCCCAGACAGGATTTTGGGACAGTATTTTCCTTCTGGAAATACTCGAGATGTTGTGCATAAAGTCCGAAAATCCATTTCCAATAATATGAAATATGTTCTGCAATTAGTCGTAATTAACAATATCTACTTAACGGCAGGTAAAACAATTTTCATCATGCCCGAAATGATGAAGAAGTAATAGTATCTAGAGATGCTAATTTTGGAAATGCAACTAAAATCATTGAAACAACAAAAGGACTGAAAAGATTCTCCCAAATATGAAGAATAATCTCTCAGAACGCATCATAGATGGCGCCGGTTTCCATATATATATGTCATGTTGACTCGGATACAAATTAATACGAGTCTTATATGGTTATAAGAGTCTGTGAAATGTGTTGTGTTACGCATCAGCATTTTGCCAATTTGAATAAACTTGTTTTGACTCATAGGCATTACTTATCAAAGAAACGTGACCATGCATGCTGACCAGAGAATGCAAATTTCAACTATAGAGAAAGGAGAACTTGCAGAATCTGACACAAGGACAAAATAGCTCAATTATGTCCCAGATTTTCCCGAAGCAATCTTCTTTTTCGTCAAGTCGTTTCGATTTTGAAATATTTGCTTTCTTTTCGGTCTACTTTGCTACATTTGTCCATGCCTTAGACAATGACATTCCTGCATACTACCCTGCACTATGGTTTTATTTCGTCCTCCATCTCCACAATCATTTACCCACCCTGTACAGCATGTTTTATTAAATCAATAATACTCACCATGCATAATAAAATCTATTACGGCATTAAAAATCGCAAACTTACCATCAATCAAATGCATGATGTCAGTTATTCACACAGTTTATTTTGGTTACTATCAAGCCTTGTTCGAATCACAATCGCATCCTATGTATACCCTGAAACCGGCGACTTTTCAGCAGAATAAATAAAAATGAATACATTCATCGTAGTTTGTCGTTGTAAATGTTATTCTTCACTAATAATCAACAGTGTCAAACATTCATGGATGGACAACATAACAATATGACGCTCCTACTCATGGCGATGGTTGTCGTAATGTTTTCATGGACGACCCCTTTAGATAAAGTGACAATACGACCATGTGACAACATCAAGAATGCGGAGACGCCTTGCTGCTTAAGGTGGTCCAGGGAATCCACCTCGAAGGGTTTCTAGATATGCAAATGAACAAGGACCAATAGCAGCCATATAAAAAAGTCTCTACAAATATTTACGAGGTTGCAGCTAGCTATCATTAGAATTCACTCGAGCCTTCGATATTTATGCAAAGCACACGTTGCACACTTAAGAAATCATAAAAAAGCAAAGTGAACAACACCCGATTCAACAATATTTCATTTGAAATCGTCTCGCAGTTCGTCCTGGGGCGGGGAAGCATTTTGCTAGAAAAAAAAATAAGGGGGTCTAACGGGTACCCCACCCTATATGCCAACTATAGCAATGCCACAGGGCTCCAACACGCAAAGGCAAACCCTCCCCAATCCTCATAGAATGGCTATTGTACAAATTTCAAGAATCGAATCCATAGTCCGACTTAGTGGTGATGGACACTACGATAACCTTAAGTTGTATTAAGAATGCAGTGTTTTGATTTGAAGTTTTAAGTAGATATAATATACCTGATCAAATCATGTTGAATGCCTGGGTGCCAGTAATGCATCTTGGTCACTACAGGGTGGGCCAATAAAAAGTAAGCTAACTTTATAAAAATCATAAAATGGTTATTTGTTAATGGAATTTATTGA
>JAQGAE010003231.1:0-15288 GCA_034696685.1 Julus scandinavius | reverse complement strand
ATTATGAAACATGTTATAAGCATCCATAGCATGAACAAGGTGGTGGGGTGAATATAAATTTTACATACTGTATGTTGCATACATCAGCTTTTTCATCTAAACATATGTTTCTTAATTTCTGAGCATTTATGCTCTCTTCTAGATACTTTACAACTGTTCTAACATTCTCTAATTGATGTTAAAATTTGTCTGTCGGTACGTCGAATACTACCGTCCATCTGGCATTTGATAGTAGAAAGTTTCCTTGTTCCAGGAAGGCTACACCTCTTCCTCCAATGGTCTTTGGTTTTCCTGCAACATTGAAGGCCATCAACAGTGACACTGCCATCCACAATGCTTTGATCATCATTATTCTAAAAATACAGACTTGCGCTATGGTTAGGTAACATGAATTCATACACTATTATATACTTAACATACTTAAAAATAAAACATTATAATAAAACTAAAGTATTGATATACTTTAGGGATGAGTAACTAAAACTCCATCCTTGTCCATAAACTGAAGATGGATTATGATTTACAGAATCTTCTGTATTTCTCCACCGAGCATCTTGTTCGTGGTACTCCCTCTACATCTACTGGGCTTATTTATTCTCTTTTACATTGAGCTAGCTTAATCAATTGTACTTACTTTATTCACTGATCTATTCTATTAAATTTTAATCAACGTTATTCAACATTATTCATATTCAACTTTATTCAACATTAATCAACTATTTTCACTTGACATAATTCACTTACTGATCTCATTTATTTCATTTACTTACTCAATATTCCCTGTTATAAGGAGCACATCGGCTTGCATAAACCTTAATTATCCCAACTTCCCATGGGGTCAACGTATGTTTTCTCTATTCAATTATTAACTTCTCAACTGGTCCTACTGGACTACATTTTACCCTGGGATCCATACCTTGCATTCTGTCAAAGGGCATGTTCCCTTCAACACTTGGACCTGGCCCAACCACTTCATCTAGTGGCCAGTCCTCATCATCACTTGCTTTTATCCAACCTCTTGAGTATTTCACATTTTCCTTTTCCCTATCCTCAGGGTTTATCTTATTCATGATCTCATTATCTCTACCATCCTCCTCATCAGCCCAGTGTACACCCCTTATTGTAGTCCTAAGGTTGTATCGATGAGGTGGGTTTACCACTTTATGACCTCTTTTTGGCCTGTTAGTTCCAACTTTTTTTGTTTCATTTGTCTTAACATTACTTTTACTACTATTATTACTTGTAGGGTCCGTCTTGTCTACATCATTGGTAACACTGCCATGGGCGTTATTCATAGGGTCATCGTTTCTGACTTTCCTTTTTTTAACCTCCCTGCCTGTCTCCCAGACCTGTTTGCTGCACTACCTGATAGGGTCCATCCCATCTTGGGGAGAGTTTCTTGCCCACACCTAGATTCTGTTGGCCAATTTTCAAGTAAACAGTATCCCCTACTTTAAACTTATGTATTGCGGTACCTTTATTATATTGTCTCTTTTTCTTTTGAAAGTGTTTCCTTATCTGCTTGATGGCTTCTTCATGTGCCAATCGCATCCTTAGTCTAACCTCTTCATGATATTGATCATCAATATTCGTTGGCATCCTTCTAGGACTAAGTATATCCTTAAATGGCATGTTATAATCCTGCCCAAACATCAGAAAATATGGTGTCTCATTAGTGCTGGTATGGGGAATTGAGTTGTAAGCACTCACTACATAGGGAATCCACTGATCCCAATCTTTTTGACTTTGTTGAACATAGTGTGACAAGGAATTTGCCAATGTCTGTTTGTATCTCTCGGTTGCACCATTCGCTTGTGGGTGGTAAGCTGTAGTTTGAATTTGTTTTATTCTTAAGCGATTACAAGTCTCTTTCATTAATTCCGAAACAAAATTAGTCCTTCTATCAGTAAGTAACTGGATAGGGGTTCCAAAAGGTAACACTATCTTTTCTGCAAAAACTTTAGCAATTGTTTCAGCTTTTTGATTTTCCAAAGCAAATACACACACAAACCGAGTTAAATGGTCAATCACAACCAGGATATATTTCATTCCTGTCAAACTTGTAGGCAATGGACCCATTATGTCCATACTAATCCTCTCAAACTTCTTGCTAACCGGATGCAATGGTTGCAAAGGTGGATTTACTCTCCCATGACTATTCCTAATCTGACACTGCTGACAGCTCTGACAATTGTTGGTTATGTCAGTCTTCATATTTTCCCAATAAAGTGATCTTTTTAGTTTTCGGTACGTTTTTCCTGGACCTTGATGAGTTAAATAGGGCGCATCATAATGTGCCCACAATATCTTGTTTATAAAACTACGAGGAATAACTGTTTGCTCAAAAGCTTCCCTTCTCCATGCACTTTGTACACTTTTATCCTCTCGGAATAGAATACCATCATCTAAATAGAATGGAGCCTTGTCTGCTCCCTTCTCCATTTCTGTTATTATGTGACCAATCTTGGTGTCCTCTCTTTGCACTTCTTTGATGGTATAGCGACTTAGGATTGGCCAGGGAAAATTCTCGTTTGCCTCGCCTTTCCTAATCGCTAAAATAATTCTACTCAAGTAGTCCACATGGGACTGCTGTGCTCCTGGCCTGTGGATAAGCTCTTCAAAATCGTAATCTTGTAACTCAAGATTCCAACGTGCTAATCTCGAGGTTGGATCTTTAACATTCATCAACCATTTCAAAGGTCTATGATCTGTAATTATTTCAAATTTCCTTCCATAAAGATAACATCAAAAGCTAAGCATTCTCTTTCTGTGGATGAGTAATTTTTCTCTGCTTTGTTTAATTGCTGACTGGCATATGCGATGAGCAGGACATGTCCCACCACTTTCTGTGAGAGAATGGCACCAATAGCATATCCAGATGCATCTGTTGTCAGAATGAAGGGCTTCGTGAAATCAGGATAGACTAAAAGAGGTTTCTTGATCAGACTTGTTCTCAATTTATCCTAAGCTTCTTGTTGCTCTTCTTCCCAAATAAATGAAACTCCTTTTTGGGTTAACATATATAAGGGTTTTGCAGTCTTTGAAAAGTCAGGTATAAACCTGCGATAATATCCAACCATTTCAATAAATCCACAAATTTCTTTAACTGTTTTAGGTATTGGAAATTTTTCAATGACCTCAATCTTTTCTAGATTGGGTCTGATTTCTTCGTTCGATACGATATGTCCCAAATATTTTACTTCTTGCTTCATAAATGAGCATTTAGTTAATTTAATCTTAAGTCCAACCTCTTCCAGTCTTTTCAGAACCCTTCCTAAGTTCACCAAAGCTTCTTCCTTTGTTTCGCCAAAAATAATTATATTATCCTGATATACAAAACATATTTTCCCATCTAAGCCGCGTAATACAACTTCCATAATTCTTTGAAATGTTGCTGGGGCGTTCTTTAGCCCAAATGGCATACGATTGAGTTCGTATCTTCCTTTATCGGGCACCGTGAAGGCAGTTTTCTCTTTTTCTTCAAGTGCCATTTCTATTTGCCAATATCCACTTGCCAAATCTAAGGCACAGAACCACATTGCTTTACCCAATTTATCAAAAGTCTGATTAATAACTGGTATTAAGTATGGGTCTGTCCTCGTAACTTCATTGAGTTTCCGATAATCAATGCATATTTGCGTTCCTGTATCTTTCGTTTTCACCATGACAATTGGTGCTGACCACGGAGATATGAAGGGTTCAATGACTCCTCTGTCTTCCATTTTCTGAATTTCATTGTTAAGCAGTTCTTGCTGTGCATACGGGACTCTATAGGGTGCTTGGAATAACGGTTTGTCATCTAGGGTATAAATGTGATGTTTCACGACAGCACATTCACCTAATTCTCCATCTGACCATTGTATCACTCTGGGATACCTACTAATTACTTTCCGTAACTTATTTCTCCAATATTTATCCAAGTCACCTAAATCGGCTTGATCTAAGAGAACATCTAATGTCTCCGTACTTTGTTTTTCCCCTATTAGGTCTGTTTCTAATAGTGCTATACTTGCTATATAGGCACCTTACTCTATGTGGAGAAGCTTTTTTGAAAAATTCTGTAAGTGCATGACAACTACCGGTTTCATCTACCATGCATATACTCCTTTGAACGGTCAAATTCATTTGCCTAAATCCTCTTAACTTATCAACAATACCAGAGCTAGGTACTCCTGGTGGTTTGTTTAAGCATCCTTTAATTAAGGCTACTTGGCCTGCATCCAGTGAGAACTTCTCTAAACTCTTGATGTAACTTAACGAGGTGAATTCAGGTGTAGCAGTGGGAGATGTTCCAAATCTAATTTTCTCCCATGATTTCTCCCTGAATGAGAGTGATTTACCCATCTCAAAAATGGCTCCCTGTTTTTCCATAAAGTCAGCTCCTAATATTCCATCAATTCTATTTCCAAATAGAGCCTGATCAACAAACACACAAGGGTGCCAAAATTTCATTGTTACTATTTTAATTCTAAAGTGTCTTTACCTACTGCCTGCAATCTTTCTCCTGATATTCCCCTATAGGTGGTACATGGTACTACTGCGGATGAGGTTAGGTTGTCATTCACACTTTCTCCACACAAGAGTTTTACTTGAATTCCAGTGCCTACCAAAAAGGAATAACTCCTCTTCCCTATTTTTCATGGAATTGTTACATCATCTGCCGAATGCTGATTTGACCATCCTCCTAAATGCGCTACTGTGGTTTTTCTTGAGAGGGCGGGTTGACGACCCTTTGCTGAACAATTTTTTTCTAGGACCTGTTTGAGTTATGTTTACTCCAGCAGTTCCTTTCCACATGCCCCATTCTTTTACAATGGCTGCATTTTAGCTGGCGACATTCCCGGGCGTAATGTCCCGCTGTTCCACAGTTAAAGCATGTCACCCCTCTGTTATTCTGGGTGTTTTTTTCTCTTTAGAAGCACTTATCTGCTTTATGTCCAACCTTATTAAAAATTTGACACACAACATCATTTATCTCGTGATTTGGTGTCATTACCCTGTAATTCATCCAGGGCTTCTCCCTAGTTCATGTGTTTCCATTACATGCACAGACTTGTCTAGTTTTTCCTGTATCATTTTGACTTGCCACACACATTTCTAATTGTGCAATTCTATTCATCAACATGCTAATCTCTGCTGCTAATATAGGATCATTGTCCTCTGTGGCTCTGACATGGTGGTATTCTCCTTTAAGTTTCTCATTTTTAGTCTTTTGGACTGCCACCTCTATTGCTTCAAGGAAGGTTTTCGGATTCCTTGATCTCTTAGTCCTGTTGTGTGTTGTCCCAGAAGTTGTGCTTCGTATAATTATTTCGAAGCAGCTCTTTTTATGGGATCCTTTAGGATGTCCACAAAATACTTGTCAGCCAGCATCTGTAGTCTATTTGCAAAATCTCTTGGATGCTCTTCTTTCTTTTGCATGCAAGTTGTCATGTTTCTTAATTGTGTGGATGGATATATGTAAGAAAACCTTTGAATAATTGCAACCTTAAACTCTTTTAACACTGTTATGCTTTCAATTGCCTCACTTTAAGCAAATTTTAAAGCTACTCCTGTCATTCGACAGCGAGCAATCCGCACTCGTTGTTCATCGGACAAGTTGCCTAGCTCGGCAACATTTTCTACTTGATCAAAGAAGCTATCAACATCTGTTTTTGTTCCACCATCAAAAAAGGGGATTGAATTTATCAATCCCTGATGCTTCATATTAAAACCATTGGGTATTACCATTTCTGCCATGTTATCATCATTAGCTACAGCGCTTTCTGCTAATCTTTGTACCCCATCAAGGGTTATGTCCGATTCGTCTATTGGAAAATCTCTGCCTCCAAAGTTGCTTGAGGGTGTATCCCTTTCGCTCTCTATGTAAACGAGGGTGGCATCCCCTCTGAAAATAACAATTCGTCTTCTGGAATCTCGAATCTTTCTATGGAATTACTGTTACCGGAAGCAATCTCAGAATGAAGTGAAGTTAAAGGTGAATAGGCTGCTTGCTGGCTTCGAAGGCTTGGATTTATTATCCTTGTACGTAATGTGTATGTACTTTTCATTACTTATGAAAACTCCATTTATTTGTGTCTTATTCTGCACAAATAGACATAGGACCGTGGCACATATAGCACTCAGCTGTGGAAAACAAGTCAAAACAATAGGAAATTCAAAAAGAACACTTTACCAAGCTTTTCTTAACTTGGGACCCTTTAGGACCTTTAACAAAATGTTGGGACCGTTTAGGCCCATACCATTGAATTTCAACTTGAATTTACCAGTTAGGTCCTTTTAGGCCCTTTGGTTTTTGTTTGGGACCTTGTAGGCCCTAACCACCACTACCAATGAATCCCTACCTAAAAATGAAGAAGTTTGATAGGTCACTTGATGGGATTTGTCCAACTTCTTAGAAACAGGAAGTAGTATTATTTAAGGTCCTTTCCTTAAGCCAAGTGGTTTGACATGTCACTTGGGATATGTAAAATCAATTTTAACTGATTTTCAAAAGTGGGGTAATTAAAATAAAAGTGGGGTAATTAAAACTTTATCCCTTTTCTCACTTTTACACTTTTCCTAACCTGCACTTACAATTCCAAGCACTTTAACACCTTACAACACAAGGTCTCACTAATTTCACAAAAATGGGGGTTAAATGCCCTAATTATACTTTCAGCTAATAGTCCTCCTTTGTACAAGTCCAATGACACCAAACATGCCCACAGTATTGTTTGAAGTTTACTCATAGTCTTATTTCGAACCTTCTGGGTCCTTGAAATACAACATTCTTTATCCCATACACTGTCTGCCTATTTGTCACTCTGATACATGTTAATACAAATGCAACAAAGTCAGTAACAACACCATTATGACCACTTAGGCCCCTCTCGCTTTAAGTCTCCCACCGCTGCCACCAAAATGTTACCCACTCCCCCTTTTAACACGTTAAAGGTCACCTCCAATTGGGAATGGCTGTGCAACATTAATTTTTGGGATATAGGGAAACAGCAAGGGTAGCGTGAACCGGGCTTCAACCCTCTGAAGCGCTAAGGGTTTCTGTTCCCTTTGTTTGGAGGTCGAAGCAGAGGAGGGGCCTCCGTATAGTGTGTCAAACAGGAAAGGCAGAATTTAGCAGTGAACCAGTGTTAATTCTTGTTTACATATCAATCAATACACAAAAAACCATAAAACAAACAAATGAAATTACTATTTTGCCCGGCCTACATCTGGACAGGGTTACTCCAACTCTGGGCCTCACACGACTAAACTAACAATATAGTAACATGCCTTAGAGATATAAGAGGAGGGTACATCTGACATTACTGACTACATGTGACACTTATTAACTACTAAGCTAGGGTAAACCAGAAATCATGCTTACCACAGCTGAACCGGGGCTGAAATTGGGGAAGAAACTTAAGGAAGCCGAACTCCCTAGTTAAGAGGGTTGCCAGTTGAAGTTGTTGGTTTCCTCTGGATCTCTTTGCTGTGCACCATGCTTTCCTCCTAGAGACACTCCTGGTCTCCTCTTCTGCTCTACTGACTCTGGTCAAAACTCTGGCCCTTTTATATGAACTAGCCAAGGTTTCTTCACTCCCATGGCTTTATGGGTATGGAGACCTGCCTAATTTCTTGTTGTATATTGATGAGCTTTTTCCATTTTACTAATGAGTTGCTCATCGGGTGGTAGGGGGAGTTGGGAGATGGTTGGTCGGTCTTTCTGTGTGGGGGTTCAGCTTGTTAGGTCTGGTGGTGGAGTCCTGCCTGTTCTGGGCTGCAGGAGCTTCCTTAGGAGAAGCTCCTTGGGGCCTGACGACTTGGGGATCACTCTGCAGTTGTAGTTTTCGTTGGGGGATCATTTTTCGGGTATCCCCTGGTCCGTGTTCCCTATCGGTTTACGGCGGCTCCACCCGACCTTCTTAGCTTTCTTCAAATCCATAATTCATTGATTTGTCATGGATTCCTTGGTTCCTTCTATGTCCTAGTTTCTTAAGTTAGTCTGACATCATCTGACATTAACTCAGATAATGTAACCTGGCTCTATGATTAGTTGTTGGGGGATTAGTTCTGTGGCTTCTACCCTTTATATACCAATGCTAAGTCCAGCCAAAGTCAAAAGGCAGGGGGAGTCTATGCCTTTTGTTGGTCCCACGTACGACTGTAACATCAAAGAATGGCCCGAATTCTCAGGCCATTACACTAGTTCGACATTTATGAAGGCAAAAACCTTGAACCAAAGACATCTGTGGCGACCATAGACAGACTATGGTCGGCCCCAAGATGCTAGACGAAGCGCCATAGGGATCACGTTTCGACCACCAGGGGAACACGTAGGACAGAGTCAAGCAGAGGCCTTTTGTCTTGACCCTTTCTTCTGGACACGACTTCAACGACGACAGGACGTCCCGAACCGAGCTCTCGACCAAACAATTTCCAATTCGACCACGTTTATGTATTTCGCTATCATCATAAGAATATATTCTCTCATTTTTGTAACATATAACGACGCCTAATAAACACGTGTATAAATCGCAATGCTCGTTCCAACACGTTCATGACACATATGGCCTTACCGGAAGAGTTGTCATTGAATTTATAGTGTCTAGCGAACAAACACTACATTATATTGTTTGATAACTTCTTCACAAGTTTACCTCAAATGGAATATCTAAAGACAAAAGAATCTTGGCTTGTGGAACTGTTAGAATGATCTGAAGTGTGCTTTCTGTAATTGAAAACAAGAAAGCATTATACAGTGCTGGAAAAATTGTTAGAAAATAATACGTTTTGGAACATTTTTCGACTTTAAGTGCGAATAAAAAAATAACGAAATAACTTACAAGCTTAGAAGTTTAATGACACCTTTATCAACATGTTCAGAATATATTTACAAAAACTTTTTTAGTGATGAGTCTAAAATTAACATCACATATGCAGATGGTGTTGCGTGCATTTGTCGTTCACCAAGTGAAGAATTGCGTAAAGACTGTACAATTGGTACCGTCAATTTCCCAGTGAGTGTTATGATTTGGAGAAGTATGAGCAGTAAAGGAGTTGGTAGCGTTTGTATAATTCAAGACAAATACAAAAGCATTCTTGAAGAATATTTGCTACTAAGTGCCTAAAACAATTCCCAGAGGTTGATTTCATTTTTCAAAACGTGCACTATGTCACCGGGCAAAACTTGTGAAAACATGGATTTCACAGAAGAACATTTCAACACTGACCTGGCCATCAAATTAACTAGACTCAAACCCAATAGAGAACTGCTGGAAGTTATTGTAAACTAAAGAATCTGAACTAAACCCCACCACGTGCCAGCAACTGGTTGATGCCATTGTCCATTGCTGGTATAATGAAATATTAGCTGAATATGTCGTCTACCTTATTAAATCTATGCCCACGAGGTGTTAGGCAGTTTTTTTCACCAAATGTGTACCAACAAAATATTAAAGGCAACATTTTTCAATAAAACAACTGAAATTGTAATCGATTTCCATATGGTGCTTAAAACGTGCATCTAGAGAAAGGGCCTGATACTTTTCTTTACATTGTTAAAACATATTTTTTTTGTAAATATCTTCTGAACATGTTGATAAAGGTGTCATTAAAATTCCAAGCTTGAAAGTTATTTCGTTATTTTTTTACTTGCACTTTTAAGTCGAAAAATGTTGCAAAACGTATTATTTTCTAATAATTTTGTTTTTCAAGTGGACGGATAACAGAGTAGTACATATTCTATCAAACTACCACAGTACATATGCAGATATTGTTTCAAGAAGACAAAATAATGGCAGATAAAAGATAATTTGTCCAGCTGCAATTAAGGACTACAATGAGCACATGGGTGGTGTGGATAAGCATGATAAGCTTTGCTCACTATAAGCTTGATAGAAAATCCCTTAAGTGGTGGCATAGTATTCTGTAAGCTTTACTATAAATGACTTTCATTAATTCAAATGTCATATACAGCCAACTGAATCCAAAAATGACAGTGATTCAGACACTTGTACAAAGCCTTTTTACACTTTCTTTTACTGTGCAGAAGGGAAAAAAATCAGTATCAAGAAAAAGCCATGAATTGCCATCTAAAACTGCAAAATCTTAGCTCTTATTTTCCAGTTATTATTGAAACATGCGGATGATGTGGACTATGCTCATTGAAAAAAATTGATAATCTATTGTAAACCTACATAGCATAGTAAAACAAAAAAATATTAAACAACATTAGCATGTCCTGGGCATGGAAGGGTTAAAAGATTATTTTGTAAGTATAAATAGTATATGTAAGAAGCAATAAGATTGGAGGGTCATTGAGGAAGCATTTAATTGTTTATAGTGTATCTCACATGTTTCTCCTTCAAGTACACAGAAGCCTAAGGTCAGCAAGGAGGAAAAGGCTCTTTGCAAATAAGGGAAGATTGACACTGCCCTCACCGAGATAGCATGCCACGCTCATTTGCACATTAATTGTCAGCATCAATTGGGTACACCGTCTTCCTGAATCAGAAGTTATCCACCTCTTGCTTGCCTCAAGTAGTCAATGGTAGAGGCCTGTACTCTGCACATTCAAATGCCACATCAAGCCAGCAGGAAAAGAGCCAAATCTAGCACTAGAGCTCTTCCTCATCGCTATAACCAGTAGCCATTTCGTCAGGGTGCAACACCATGTCACCAGGGTCCAGCTCAACAGCAAAGGGCACACTGGCAGGAGGTCCAGCGTGCTTAACCCTCAGCATAATCGTGGTCATTTTTGTGAATCGGCCTACATGCCCAATCATCATCCCAAAAAATTCCGCCGATGTCATGCTAAGCGGAAAGTTGTAGCATGAATTTAAGCTTATTGAAGTAATTATTCGGGTATTTTGGGTATGTCTTGTGTTATTGCATGGGGGTTGGTTCATTTTGATAATTTCGCCATGCACATATAGCAGAAAACTGGATGGACGAAAAAGTGAAAGATAGGCTCATGTTCAAATACACTGTTTTACATGTATCGACCAAAAGAATCCATTTTTGTGCACCAGCACTGATAAGCTTTTGCATCAAAATGGTTTATTATAGGTTAATGTCCATTTGTGGTAAGAAATGCTAATTGCTTTGAAGATGTTTGCCACGAGCACATCATTGGACTAAAATTTGATAGCAACAGAGAACTATTTATTCCAAAAAGACAAATATTACCATCAAGTCCAGGGCTAGTTAGCCATCACCAAGAGAGATTAGTGTGACATAATATTGTGGTCTGCTAATGTGTACATATAAAATCATTTGTGGCAAAAGTGATGTAATTTTTTGGAAAACCGTAGTACAGAAGTTGGAGGATTTTTACATGGAGTCAGTTCTACCAGAAATTGTTGACTCAAGATTTGTAAGAGGAATGCCACTGCAAGAATTAAAAAGTCATTGATGTCATTGCAACTAAGAATAACATCTCAGCTTTGAGAAAAAAACAAAAGCACTCACTAGAAAGTTCCCTGAACGAGAACACTGCAGATACTCCTGAGACCCCAGTTCATGGTGAAGATTAAGCTGAGATGGAAAATGAAAAGGAGCCCACAGCAACTGTCTTCACTAAAATGTGTAAAGGAAGAATAACAGCTCCGAAGCATTTAGACCTCTAGTACCTGGCAAGTGTTAAATTGAACACAAAGCTACATGTTATGTGTGCTTAGGTCAAAATCAATAATGTGATGTATACAGTGGAGTCCGACTTTTACGAATATGAAGGGGGAGAGAAAATTCTTCTTATAAGTAAATACAATGTACATGTACTAGCAGGTTTCGTGGTTACTGTATTTTAATAAATAGAGAATAATTCTACTTAAAAAACGTCGTTTTATAGTTTTGTCAATGTATATGTACATACCAAAAAGAATAGAAACAAAAATAGATGTATTTCATATAATCACAAACAATAAGGTACATGTAACTTAAGTTACATCTTCAGAAACGTGCTTATTTCGTCTTAAAAAGCTAATTTTAGCTTTTTTGTTTTTCCTGTAAGCTACATATTATATAAGACCTGTTCACAGTCAATAATAACATCAGACTCTGTTTCATTTACATGTTTAGAATAGATGAAATGCTTCACAATTATGTGAAAAAGCTTTTCTTATAATTGAATAGTATTTACACAAGGGGATTACATCAGAGAAGGAATCACCCTTTGTATAATTGGGAATTTTGTATAACTAAATATCGTATAAGCAAATAATGTATTACACAGGGTTAAATGGAGTTTTGCCGGGGAACACAAAATTGTTTGTATAACTGAATGTTTCATTTAAGTGAGCTTCGTATAAGTGAGACTTCAATGTATATCAATATTTCTCCAGCTTTCCAGCCCCTGCAATCTCATGTATCCATTGTGTGTTCCATTACATCAAAACTCCTTACATGCAATTGTAAGTATTTGCTAAACATTTCATATATAGATTTTAATACTTTAGATTAAAAATACTACTTTTAATATACTTTTAGGTTTTTAACTCTGACTAACTCAATAAATGATATTTTCTATGCTTGTATTTAACAAAGGTTTTATTTTCAGCTATCATGGCTGGTGACTCAATAATTTGTCTGGCATTAATAAAAGTAAGTCAATGTTTTCTACATTTAGTGAAAGTATTGTTTTGATCTTTATTTTATTTGGTTGTAATTTTTTTAGTGCAGCTTTCTTGGATCTGAATCCATGGTGAAATCATGCTCCGTTGCACGTGGTACTCTTTGTTTTCTCAAAGAACTTGCATTTTTTTATGTTATTCTTAATTTTGTTCAGATTTGTCCTGCTCTTGACTGCATACACACCTCATTTGGCATGAAAAGATGCTCCTTCTATAATCTGGTAAGTATTCAGGGAAGTTTTCCCATTTATCATGTTCTTCTCTATATTATGTTTGTTTATATATATTCATTTAGCTTTTAAGGCTTGTGGCTGCATCATCGCCTATAGCATTAAGCGTTGCTCCTTTTATCTTCTGGTAAGTGATCGGTTATTTTTTTGCATTTGTTGTTAGCTTTATTTCCATATTTTGCTTGTGTTTCGTTTTTTGTTTAGCGTTTATGATTGTGGCTTGTTTGAATCCTCCTGTGGAATGAATCTTTATTCCTTATATCATCTAGTAAGTATATAGTTAATCTATGTTTATTAACCACCGTTTTGTTTATTTTAAAATGTTCTATCTGTTCAGGATAGTGTTTCTATCTTGTGGCTGCGTCGACTTCTGCATTTGCATGAAGCATTGCTCCTTACACCATCTGGTAAGTACTCGGTAAGTTTTTGCATCTATCGTTTTAAATTTTATCCATATTTTAATAATATCTTTGTTTAACTTTTCTGGCTTGTTCCTGACTAGACTTATGTGGCATGAAGCATAGCTCCTTCAACCATTTGGTAATGACTCTGTTAAATTTTTATAACTATCTATTTGATTTTTATCCATATTTTGCTTATTTCTTTTTTGTTTAGTTTTTCGGGCTTGTTCCTGACAAGACTGGTGAGGCATGACGCATATCTCCTTCTACCATCTGGTAAGTACTTGGTTAAGTTGTCGCATCTATCGCTTCATTTTTATTCTTATTTTACGTATTACTCGACAACTGTGATATGAAGTATATCTCCTTGTGCCATCTATTAAATATTTAGTTTAGTTATAGCATTTGTTGTGATTTTTAAATATTTTGTTCATTTTTTTTGTTTGTTTAGCATTTCTGGCATATGACCGCATCAACTGCATGAAGTATTTCTAATTTAAACATGTAGTAAGTATTCAAATAAGTTTAGCATTAGCCATTTTCATTTTTATTAGATATTTTTTAAATTTAGAATTTCAGGCTAGTAACTGCATGATATCCTGTTGCATTAAGCATTGCGCCTTTTCATCATTTAGTACATGTTCAGTGAAGCTTTCACATCTTTCCTATGATGTTTATCTAAAATTTGTCTGGTTTGTTTTCTATGTAGCATTCCTGGCTTATAACTGCTGCTGCAAGATGCGTTGATCCTTTTACCATCTGGTAAGCATTTCTTCTCGGTTTTTGCATTAATTGTTTATCTTCATCTAAATTTTGTTTGGTTCCATTTACATTTAGCATTTCTGGCACGTTGTTTCCTTGAATTCTGTAATGGAAAGTGTTTCTCCTTTTAACATCAAACAAGTATATATTAAGGTTATTTCAGTAATAGTATGCATTTTATCTATATGTAATTATTTTTCTTTAGCATTGCTAGTTTATGGCTGTAGCAACTCTGACTATTGCAGTATTAGTCATTACATCCCTGCCAAAAATGAACTTAAGAAAAACTCAACTTTTGAGGTGAAACTGCACAAAAACTTAAGTTATTTTACAGTTGTAAAAAAATGTCAAAATAACTTTAGTTAAACTTAAGTTTTTGTTTAGTGAAATCAATTCTTAAGTTAACTAAAGAATAACTGCAGAAAAACTGCAAAAAAAGTGTCTGAATAAAAAACTTCAAATTCACTGTGGTTTTATTACAAGTTATTTTGAAGTTTTTTTGAAGTAAATTTAAAGGGTTTTTTTAAATTTACAATTTCGTTTTAAACATAGAAAAATTGTGATTTTACTTTGTTCCATAGATAAATTTCATTTTTATCATAAAAAATTGCATTTTTAATTATCTTTGAAAAATTTACTTTTTTACCTTGGAAAAAATTCGTTTTTTTTTCTTATACAAATTTCGTTTTAACCATATACCATAGACCATTTTAACATAGAAAAATGTCGTTTTTAGTTGTAACTATAGAAAAATATCGTTTTTAACATTGAAAAATTGCGTTTTTAATTATCTTGGAACTCCACAAATTATCCAAAAATGAGGTCATTTTAATTGCATATTTATATACATATCTAACAGATCCATTTTTAAATTTGGGGGCCCTTAAGCAACCAGCACCCTGGGTGTTGGTTCCATTTGTAATGCAAGAAAGAAGTTAAGTTTCCACAACAATGACTTTAATATAGAATCCAACAGATATGTTTTTAAATTGTGGGCGCCCCTTTGTCACCACTTGTGACCGGCGCCCTGAGCAGTAGGCCCTATTTGTTATTATTAAAAGAAGATATTTTCCACAACAATGAGTTTAATATATAATTCAACAGATATTTTTTTTAAATTTTGTGCAACCCTTTGGCACCCTAGCGACTGGCTTCGGTTCCACGTCACAACAGCGCGGACACTTCAGCGCGCGACAAAATAGCGCGTATACTTCAGCGCCGCGTCACAATAGCGCCGCGACATATGAGCGCCATGACATATTAGCGCTGCGACATATTAGCGCG
>JAQGAE010003230.1:0-15290 GCA_034696685.1 Julus scandinavius | reverse complement strand
TAGCCATGATTAATGGCCGCCGACGACATTCATTTGGCAAATGCATTTGTTGTCACTGAGGGGAACGTTGAAAACGTAGCAAAAAGGAGGCGAGGGAGTGATCCTAACCGGCATAATGCGATCCATGATCCATCAGATAATTCAATAAGGCCTTGCCTGAAAGGTGAAATTATCCAGTTTGCTGAATTTCAACGTCCCCATCATGGCTGGATTAGTGACAATATTTGTACAAAGAACGAAAATCACACGATGAATAATCAGCAATTTTTAGTGGGTTATGGAACAGGCACGCCAAAAAAAAAAAAAAAAAAAAAAAAAACTTGATAATTTATTCATAAATGGATGGTGAAACGTCGAATAAGCTCGCAAAAGGGCAATGATATTGTTATTCACCAGGCCTATCAATACGACACGTGATTATTAAAGCAATTTAATACGTGTGCTTTGCGAAATAAAACAATTCCCCAAAGAGGACATCGTTAAGGGCTTTTCCTCCCCCCCATCAGGTATTCGTGTTTCTAATGCAACGCATGCGAACCTTATTTATTTTAACTAATGTAATGATAAGTGAGCAATAAACACGCGAATTCTATGCATGCGAGTCCATTATCAAAAATCAGTTCCTGGCTGAATTGATGCTGAAAAAAATTGATAAGCTCAGGTGGTTCTGATGATTTTGATAGTGAAGACTGCATGGTGTCTAATGGTTTAGGTCCAAAACGCTAAATAAGGTCAATGCACACTGACACAAATTTCGATATCGCAATTTGCATGTTTACTTTTTTTAACTTTTTAGAAAAACAAAAACAAAAAGCATATGGATTATGTTTTTTTCGAGGTATTTATACTTAAAAGTATTAATTAATGAAGGGACATTTGTGTTAAAAGTTATGCCATGCGTGTATATTGCACACTTGTAATAATAGTATGTACACAATGGATCATTATTTTACAAATTAAAAGCGTTGAAAATATAACCTCATTCTTGGTCGTCCAAACACAAAATGTCAGGTCAGATAACAAGTGCCGAAATATGTTGTAGTTGTTTCATGGCAGATATGCAGTGCTAATCTGAGAACGAATATGTGAGCCTGGGGCTGCATGCAGTATATCACTAACATTATCTGTTATGTATTTTTCATATTCCTTTTAGGCAACCACCACTTCCCAAAATACCAGAGTATATTTGAGATTATGACGTTTTGGTTGTTTTTTTGCACATTACTTATTAATTTTAGCATGCTTCTGTGTAATATATAATGTATTGCTATGTTGAAACTTGACCATTCATAGTTAAAATTGCTTTTGTGGCCCATTTAGCCAGTGGTCAAGCTGTATACATTCATGTATACGTATATATATCATTCGTGAATGGTTTGTTATACCCATAAACAGAGTGTTTAGTCAGTTTTCTGTAAAAACTTCGAGCCTACACCCATACCTCGCTTTACGGTCTAGACACGTTCCGGAAAAGTTGGCCGTAAAAGGAAAAGCCATATAACGAATCAATGTTTTCTTGGCCACATAACGAAGCATTGTGGGCCATAAATCGAAAAAGTGCCATAGTTATAAAAGGCCGTTATAGTGAAATATCGTATAAAGAGCGGCCGTATAGCGAGGTATAGGTGTATTTCAAGGATTTTAACTTTTTAAGGCTAATTACTTAAATTTTAAAGACCCCTCTCGTGCACGACCAAATTCGTCCAAGGATTCTGAATAAGTTTTTAAATATTAAAGATTTTCCAATTAACGCTACGACTCTTGTAAACTGTGTATTTGCCTAAAATTCCACTTCTTTAATATTACATTGAGGGGGTTAACCGTGGTTACGATCTTTGGTGTATTTACTGGTCGAACACTCAAGTATAGGTCTGAGACTGTTTAGGTTGCCTATGAAGTATAGGGGAGATCGGGGCTAAGCGGGACAAGGGGCACAGTGGTACAACGTCTTTATAAAATCAGGTTTTATGAGCAACCCAATGCTTTTGATTTGCAAAGAAGCTGTATGCAGCACTCTTTCATTAACCAAAATTTCTGCGATCTGACAAGTATAGAAGAACATATTTGCCGTTAAAGTTTTTGTTCTTGAAAAGTAATTATTCAACTCGCAAATGGATTTTCATTCTAGGTGTAATTATATAACATTAGTAATGCTGCACTATACCATAGACAAGTGTATATATCCAGCTATATTTTCAAACTAAAGTTTATGTTAATTAGCCATGTGGTCATCTGTAAGGCCTTATTCAAATCAAATTGGGTATGCGGGGTACAGTGGGACATGTCCCAGCATACCCCAATTAATGTTTTTGGAAAATATTCGTATATTTTCTCATTAATCATGCCCCAAAAAAATGAATTCTAAAAAGTGTACCCACTGTGCCCTGGTCTCCCCTATACTTCTTCCAAACCATCACATGGACGAAGAGAATAAATTATGGGATATCGCCCCGCAATTAGTGAGTCAATAAGGTCAATACCAGATTAACCCATTGAGCTCAAGAACGATGAGGGATTAACCATTTGACTTCACAATATAACAAAGAAGTGGATTTTGGATCTCAGTATCCTGTTTCCAAAAATACAGAAGTGCACCGAAAGTTTAGAATATGTGAATTTTTCGCACATTTCCCGACATTCCCTAGTGTTTGCTTGTTGAACTTTGTTTCTTTCATAGCTGTGTATCCATAGCGACATGATTCAGAAAAATATGTACAACTAGCTGTAGAATGCATTAACACTTTATACATGTATAAAATTCTTTAAAAGAGAATCTTCTTTTGTGGCAATAAGCCAACTCAATTAAAAAAGTTTTAATATTCAGGCATAAAAACGAGTGCTTATAATAGTTTGGAACATGTTATTTTTCCTATTATATGAAGTTTATTTTGAAGGCCCATATGCCCATGGGTCTCTAATCCCGTCATGAAAACCTTCAAAAAAGTTGAATAACCTGAAGCGTTTTGTCATAACCGCCTATATAAATGTACAACGTTTGATCAATTCATGGTTGAGTGACCAAATTGTCATTATTACAACATCATAGGCGGGACAAGATTTTGTCATCAATGAAACCCGTCATAGTAGACTATGTTCGAAAGCTTTGGGCTAAAATCTGATGCAGGTGGAGATTGAAGTTACACGCTCTTGCATTTGATCTCAATTCATTATTTCATAAAAGTATAGACGGGATCCCAAGACACGCTGATGGATGAGTTAACAAAAAAAAAAGTTCAATAGGAAATTATCATAAATGAGGGCATATGCCAACGTGCCCCTTGTTATAACAATGGATATGGGTATGACAATAGAAGGGGCACATGTATGCAAAGCCCTTGTTCAAATATAATACACGACAAAATGCTTTAATATTTCCTTAGGAACATAGAATGAACTAGTATTGTTTTTTTAATCCCCATATGTATTAATAACGGCGGGGAAAAAGACTAACCTTAAGCGAAGTCGCCATCTTGAATTTTCAGAATTTTTGTAACGTACTGTAAATGCAGTGAAACGCTTCGTAAAATTTCCCAGTAAACTCAAATATTATTCCACATTAAAAACTTAATAACAACATCCGCTTGATGGTGTGGGTCAAGCAGTAAGTTTGAGTTAATTACGATAAATTAGCAGGCCCATAAAACTGCGTATCCCCAGTTTGAAGCCAATATTATTCAATTTAAGAGATGACACTTTGAGTTTATGTGAAATTTGATACAACAAGCCCATTCCTCGACCAATTATCCAATTGTTTTCAGAAATAATTCGGCTTAATGAGTAGATTTCATTTGATATGAGCAAGTGCCGAAATATATCACCACATAATAGGAACCGCGGACAGTTCTAATAAGTCTGTCGCACCTAAACATTTAATATGCACCCCAAAAACAGCCACACCTTGACGTTCAAAAATGTGCGATGTTTCATTATACTTATATCAGCAATGTAATTTACCCAAAAATTATAGGTTTATGCAACTACAATCTTGAATAGTAAATGAACAGTGCCGACAACTCGATGTCGTATATGTTGCCATGGAAGCACTTTTTCACACAAAAAAACACATTAAAAACAGAGAATTTTGCATAGAAAAAATGTAAAACACGAACATCATAGATATATATGACACATCAATTTTAACAATTAAACGCATAACGTTGACGAAGGAACGCAAGTGGTTTATATATCTTTGCAAATACCAATACTTGCGTTTTTTTACTAACACCCTGTACTATATAGATTGTAACTGTAGAACACAAACACATTCAGGGCTTTGTGCGTTCAAAATGATGTGTCTTCCAACCAAAAATAGCGTCAATCATTGTCGATGACGTGTCTTCGCTATTATCCTGTGCGATTATGCGCCAGGGACCGCATAAAATTGTCACGACAACAATGCATGTCTACTCAAGACCTTAATAGGCTAAATTTAGTCGAGAATAATATGATAATACGCTTTCCCGCTTTTGCGCGAATATTTAATCGTGAAAATTCCACCATAATGTGCATGTACAACGCGAAGCCTCAATTGGGTTAATTCCAACAATTGACTAACTGGCAATTTTTCCCCCGAGTAATAACTCTGAAATTATAGGTTTATCTTTGCCAAATTAACAAAAATTGAAAGACAAAAAATTAGCGTCTTCCAAAATGGAAAGAGGGGTCCAACTGCCACCACATTGTTTCCACATTGTACGCTCATTATGTATACTGATAAATATGTGTAGCCTCATTTGAATATAAATGTTAATAAAATACATGTAATATTTTGGTTGATGCCAACAAACATGTTGTCGAGTGTTGTTGAAAATGTGTTAAAACATTAAGATTGTCACTGTAGAATGGACAGATTATATGATAGTTGGCATTTAAATGTCAATATAAAATGTCTGTTCCAATTGCATAGTTTCCATCATATGCCATCAATGTTGTATTTTTATGAAAAACACCTGACATGTTACATTGTAGAATGTGACATGGATGAGTTGAACAGCAATTCTAAATGGTCCAAAACGCTTCAACCAAATAAAATAAGAGATGCTTTTGACTCACCCAATTCTGCACTTCTTAAGGGGGTCAACACGAACGTTCCAGAATAAGCCGTCAGATTCTGACTTCCCATGAGGGTGGAAGCGCTACAGTAGTAGCCAGTGTCCATCAAATTATCGCTCAAGTTGTTCAGTCTCAGAAGTTTATGAAATCCAATTGGATCTGCCTTTCTCAGTTGGTACCAAATGTACGATGGAGTTGGTTTGCCGTCCAACGGACAGTCCAGTTCGACTGTTTCGTCCATGGCCACGGTAAGGTTATTATCATTACTCAGGTTCTTCGGAGGATCTACGAATCACCAAAAAGCGAATTTAGTATAGAAATACATTCTTTATACAGTCTTCCATTTTGATTAACATTGGCAAAGCTGCAATTTACGGAAATTTGCTACAGTCCCAAGTCTGCAAATGGAAAATCCTTTATATGGATTCTTCCTTCCTTACAGGGTGGCAAATGTATGTATGGACCAGCTTTCTAGAACCCCCACCTGACAGTTGGGTAATAGTAAATTAAATTGAACAAATGACACTTACAGATGATGTTCAGCTCGAGAGATGCATTTTGCACGCGGTCCTCGCTGAATGCAGCGTGCCTGGACAGACAGTGGAGTGTGCCGTGGTCGAAGGTGCGGTTGACCATCAGGGAGAGCCAACTGCCAGCCGTATACATGCGCAAAGTGTTGCCAGAGTCCCCACTCTCTCCGCTGAAGGCCAAGGAGGGTTCGCTGTTGTTGTAGAAGGTGGCGTTTCCAGACACGTCATGGCCGTTGATTTCCCAACGCAAGTAAGCTGCAGGATTCCCGTGGCGACTTATGCAATGTAGTTCCTGTCGCTGTCCTTCGATGATGGTCAATGTCTGTAATCGGTTGCCAGATTTATCTTGGATTTCGGGTAATGTGGGAGCCACTAGAAAAAACGAACAATATTTTATATAAAAAAGAACATTTTTGAGACAATTGTTATTGATCTTGGAACGTTGTCAGGGTGAAAAACTTATATATGGACATGCATGGATCCTATTTCGCCAATGTTTGATCATATGGGTCATATATATATAGCCATGTATCCCTGCCAAAAATGAACTTAAGAAAAACTTAAGAAAAACTCAACTTTTGAAGTAAACTGCAGAAAAACTGCAGTTTGGACTAAATCTAAGCAAAAAAAAACTAAAGAATAACTTAAGTTTTTTAAAGTTTTTCTTAAGTTCATTTTTGGCAGGGATGGACCATATTTAATCCATCAGGGCTTTTTCAAGAATGTGAAAACAGTACAGAGCATTGCAAACTGATATTTTTAACAATTTAAACTTCTATAAATAATATGGTAGCAATTATATTTGCAATTGGGTTCTTAATATGACCAAATGTTCTTTGTAATAATTTGTAACTTTTTTATAGTATTCAAGAAACCATAATGGACAAAACCTTTATTTTTTTTATTATTTTTAAATGAGCATAAAAGTATGCAACTCAAATAAATTTAAAAACAATTTGTCTGAAAAACTATTTCAAATCGTGGGAAATGCCCAGATGCAAGTTGAGGATTTGTGATTAAATAAAGTCTGTAAACAGTTTTTGAATAATTTTTCTCGATTCCGAATTTTTCCTTTTATCCCCACATATTCATATTTTAAAGTAACCAACCATATATTACTAATAATCCATGAAATTCTATGCCAGCCTCAATAAAATTGACGGAATTGAATACACAATGAATTTGTGTCGTCATAAAAGAAGGACGCAAATTTAATCATATTTTGTTGGCTTCATATCATCGCAGGTTTCCAATTCAATTAGAAAAAGTCGAAATCAAATTCCATATAGCATAGTTGGAATATTGCAATATGAAGTGACATTTATCGAGAATCCAGTGCATTCAAAATTTTAAAGTTGCGCACCCCAAATGCAGGAACCGCGCAATGCACCTAAGGAATGCCTGATTGCCAACATTTGGGCGCATTTGGAGCATCCTGGTTGAAGCATGTTGGATAGCGTTATACTTATTTCACCCTCTTAAATAAAGCTCGAAGGCTAAGATTTCACCCTTACTTTTCACAACAACAATAGCGAATATTTAGCATTAGTGAGCACGAGCAATTTATAAATGTCAAGCACATTTAAGTACTTTCTTTGTTGGTAGCACAAAAGACCTGCTTAATGAATCAAACCTCGAAAGCAATTTTGTTTGAAATGAACACTGCAAAATTATGAAACATGCATGCAAAACTTGGTTTCATTCGAGTTTGTAATTTTCGGTTCACTAACGTTTTCAAAGTTCTCATTTCTACATACTACGAATTAAAGTAAACCAAATTTTTTAATATTAAATTAGAAATACATCTGTTTAATCTAAAATGAAGTTCGTTTTTCATTGCAAACTGCGCTTAAATTTTAGTGCATATGCAAATTTGCAATTCTGTAAATGGATATGCAATAAAATAAGTATTCCCAACATGGCCGCGTCCATTTTTTTTTTCCAAAAGAGGCCATCTTTGTAAACCAAGGCAGACACTGAAGATCTGCTCTTTCTGCTATTAATTGCCTTCTACGTTGCGGTCGATAATGTCCATTTTTGTAGCATAACAACGCAGCCATGTTGGAATTGTAATGTTCGAGGATCATACGCCCCCAGGGGTCGCTGATCTGGAATAAATGCAATTTCCTGCATGAGACCATTGGTACGAAATTTAGAAACTCTATGCTACCTGAAGAACCCCTGATGCTTTTATAGTTATTAATATATTTTACTACCATGGGTTTTATTTTATACATGGTTTGATTATACAGAATCTGAGTCAAGACCTCTGAACTCGGGCATTGTAAGCCAAGATTTCCTCGGCTACCGATTTTTAATAAAACTGATTGAAACTGCAGGTCGTTTATTATACGTTAATCCTCCGTTTTCGTCCGCGAGCACTTAATCAGGCAGCGATCTATGAAGTAGTGGCGAGCACTTTATCGAATTTATGATCCACCCGTCGACGATATTTTGTGAAAATTACACGTTAGTGCCAGGTCAACCTGGCTCGTAATTCTAGTGGAACAGAATGAGCCATGAAAAGCTAATCCGAGGTTTAATGTTTGGGAAGAAGATAATTGGAGCAACGTTTGCTTCATATCACGTACCTAGAATAGTGACCAGGGCCGATGAGGTGGAAGCCATTTCATTATCGTCCGTTTCGGTGTTAATAATTTGGCATCTCCATTTGCCTTGGTGACGGCTTACGAGGGTATTTTGCAACATGATCGAGCAATTACCGCTTCGATAATCGCCGATCCAATCGTAAAACTGCTTCCTCTTGCCCTCCCCCACAAACATCACAGTGCCATCCTTGAGCCATGAACATCTGTAACTGGCAGCTTCACCGCTGGACGAATGACCAACGCAATCCAAGATGGCAGGCTCCCCTTCCTTGATCAGGACATCTTTAGGTTCCTTGTCTATGATTATCTTGGCCTTGGCGCCAACGGCTGTAATTGAATGGACTTCATTAGTGTTTAATTAGCAACTACTGATTTCTTTACCTCGTGAATACCTGTTTAAAAGCACACAAAAATTCATTATTGATTTGCTAAACACGGACTGCGAGCATCGGTCCAGCAATTACCGTTTCATATCACATGAATAATGCACGCCCTTTGCCATTGATCTTTCGCTATTTTACGAGCCTGTCTAGGGGGATAACTTGAAACAAGTGGTTTCTTTATTAAATCGTTGCTATATATATAAAAAGTGACGGAATTTACAAATTTGTTTTAGATGCATGTATAAAGTAGTTTAATTTGGTGATAAGAACTTGGTTCTTAATTGGTACAACCATTAGTGAAAAAAAATAATATTTGCAATGGCTTCACATTTATCATGTCATTTTTTATACATATATGTTAATATGTTATGGCAAATCCGCCATATATTGTCAAATGCACGATATTTCTACATAAATGAATACAATGAGACTAGTCTTTAAAAAAACCATAATGATTATATCATGTCAACCAACTAAAAAGTGTTCACTTGATTTTATAAGAAACTAAAAATGCTTTAATTCAGCAATATGTGGAGTTCAAGTAAAGAGGTTGGGTTGAAAACCACACTGAAAATTGAGCTATATTTCAAGGCTAAAGGCTATCAAAGCGCAGAAGCAGGGTTCTAAAAATGCGATTAATTTTATATTAAGAACCTTTATGAAGTGCATTTATATACGAGCGTCTAATGCATTTTGTGATATAATACAGTATATATCCACACGTAAAAAGCATAACTGCATTGAGTTAAACAATGCTGAGCAATGTGGAGTTTTATACGAATACCTAATGTTATTACTAATATATTGTGTAAAAAAAATATTTTTCCTTTTTAATATGTCAATGTAGCAAGTTTCAATATTAACTTCAGCAGCAATATTCAAAAATTTAAAATTTTAAAATTTCATAATTATCAGCTACCATTTCTCCATGTTTTTATTACTATCGTTTTCACACGATTACAAGTTCTTAAAACAAAACAATTACGACAATGACATTGGCACAACATTTTATTTAAATAGTCTGCATTGATGATCCCCATCAAGTTGCAAGTAGTCGTCAAAACTCCAAATAACAAGACAATATTTTTTGGAAATCATTATTAAAACTTGTTCCTATATGAATTTTCACTTCATCAATCCCAATACATATTTATTCCAGAATCCACGTATCATGCAGAGGTATAATAAAATACGATTTCAGATCCACCTGTTACAGTGTTATTAACCTTATGTTTCAACTAACGGTATACACTGAACAAGGCATTAAAAATGTCGTGGCACACTGAAAACGGGGATACAATTGTCAGGGCATACCAGAAGTTTTTAGTTTGACGTTTTCTCTCTTTCTCTACGAATGTAAAATCAAGTTTTAAATAAACATATAAATAAAAATTATAGAAAAGTATAATTAAGAAAAGTATTAATTTATTCTAAAGATGACAAGAATTTGTAATAAAAAATGTGCGGTGTACATTTTATCCCTTCTAAACTCTCTCGGCATACTACAATAGAACCTGTCTAAATGCATACGCTTGGGACCGGTGAAAAATATGCTTTTAGACAGGTTCATTTTATGTGCACGAGTCCCAAGACGGGACCGGAACATTTTATGCTTTTAGAGAGGTTATTCATTTACACAGGGTGCATTAAACTGCATTTGACAAGTTCTACTGTACACTGTATTTGACTGTGGCCACGACGAAGAAAAACTTTAAATCTTAAATAATGTATCATTGAGCAGTACTTTCATTGAGATAGATTCTTCCAGAATTTTGCTGTTTTAAACTCTTATTAGATATCTATAAAATGATATTTTACAATTTATACCTGGACGAGCTTCACCAGGGATTTAAGTTTGTCAAATTGATCCATTTAGGTTTTTCATATTAGCATATGTTTAATTTAGCTTCCCAACAACACCCTCCTTGTCAATAGCCCGACATGTTACAAAAACACGTAGTTAACAATGACGCATACGACAACAAAACGACAAGAATATACAGTGCCTTGTATTAATAAAAATAGGTGTCAACTTACCGGTTGCCATCACAATGTAGATAATCAGCCATTTACAAGGCGAAAAACTCATCAAGTTGACTCCAAAGTTCCTCATTTGAAAATTCCAGAGAACTTGACTGAAGACAAAATGTTGGGTGTTCAATATTAAACTTGCAACATAAAACCACGTTGTAATCCAGGAAGAGCGAACCCGGTTCTGGTTCAATGCTCGTTGTACCTCCTGGATCTATTGAGCAGCAGCAGGAACAGGAGTTGTAGTAGTAGTAGTAGCCTTCCAGCAATGGACAATTACAGGGCCAGCTGCACGTGGAAGGCACACGTCAGTCTTATTGGTGGGCGGGACCAGTCTTTTGTTGTTTCTTCCGCAGGCTCCACCCCCAACTCATGATTGGCATCCCATTAAGGGGCCCCACATAAAAACGTCCTAATGGATGTGGGAATTTGCGACAAATACAAGCACCACAGCCTATTTTCCGGGCTATGACACTTAATGCTTCCCAACACATCAAAATGGCGTCCACAAATCTATAATCCTTTAAGTTAAGGCCGTCTGAAACGATATACCTGCGTGACGTTAACATTGTAAAATATTACATCGCAGCTGGAAAATCAACTCTTGATATTAATAATACATCCTGTGGATTTTTTCCTTATATGTACAACTTGTTTTTTCCGCAATTTTTAGTTCAGTTTCATTGAGTAGAGAGAAAGTATAACTGTAAATATTCATGTATTTCAACACCATCGTTACGGGGGTTATTTACCTTTCAATCTTTTGAAATGGTTCCCAGGTAGGTAAATCGGCCCAGATGACGTCATTCATTGTAAGTGCCCAAATATGTCCAAATTCTGAAAAAGAAAGTTGTAATTATAACTAATGCTTCTATTTCAACAATAATAACAGTAGTGGGCTGGGTTTAAAAATATTGGTTACCAAGATACAAAGGGAGCTCAACAAGAACTACTATGTTGTTAATGTTGACTTGCCAACTGACAAGCTTACACCCTGGTCAGTCCATCATTAAACAATGACCACAGTCTTCAATAAAACAGGCTCCAAAGTTTATAGAAATTCCTTCATATTTTTAATAAAAGAGGCGCCAAAAGTTTTACAGAAATACCTTCATTTAATGAATTAATTTTCAGAAAGCAATGACCAAAAATGCCAGTTTGGTGACGTTTCTTAAAACTGGAAATATGACTAAAGAATGACGTCATTTTTATTTGGATATTGGTCTCCAAAACCAATAACGTCACATACACGACATTTCTTGGCCTGTTTGCAACTTGCATAAATCTTAATTTTATCACCACGATTTTACTCTGGAATTTTAACTTTTCTTCCCAAGTAATATGAAACTGAATTTTGGGGGCATTTAAAAACTTGTTTTTTATTTGTTATTCTGCGGTTAAAAATCGCATCAGCGCCACCTAAATAACTGTGTAAAATGTTCCATGTGAGTGTCGCCCTCTGTCTTTTATCTGTATCTGCGGCTATCCCAGCTCTTTCATAATTGAGTGGTCCCACATGAACCCTGTTTGTAAATTTGTTGATCATCGCCATGTCCCACTGCGGCAATGGCAGGGGACATTGGCATAGATGGCTCTGCAGTCGGTGTTGTCTCTATTTACCCGCAAAATTTCAGATGAATTATTTAGTTTTCAATTCTTACTTCTAGGCTGTGCTGCCTATATCGATTCATAGCGAAAACAAGTTCGTTGCGTCCCATTGCGCATTTAAAGCTATATTCCTTCGCATTATACAGTGAATGTTATAAGGAAAACGTGCAATTGGGTGAATAATAAATGCAGTCATCTAATTCACGTTTTGAAGGACATTACATGGACGATGGCCGACAGACAACCTGAAAAAAAATATTGCATTATTAATTAGCGAAATTGAGATGTTAAGCTAGATGGAGAAAAGTTCGATCGATGGCTCATGGAATTATACATTTTTAGTTACAATTTCAATTTTCTAATTTTAATTTATGGTTATGGTGGATATAGCGATGCTATTTAAATGGGCCCCCCTTAAAATCTACAGTTTTTAAATAAAGTGGAACCTTGGTTTACGAACTTAATCCGTCCCTCGACCCTGTTCGTAAACCAAAACGTTCGGTAACCGAATCAATTTTTCCCATTGCAATTAATGTAAATTCAAATAATGCGTTCTTTGTCCTAGAATTTTTTTTTAACATGTTACGGCTTTATGTGTTGAAATACTACAAACAGGAAATAAATAAAAGAGTAATATTATATAGAAGAAAGCAGTTTAATATACTACATCCATGATTTCCAACATTATAGGAAATAAAGACACCCACGTGGTGTTTTCATGCTGACGTTGCTGTGAATCAAGTTCATTCGCAAATTCTGTTTAAGAAATTTACTTTAACAAACATTGTTTCCATTAGTGAAATTTGTATTATTCTACTCTAGTCTGTGGTTAATTATATGATTTAAGTCTTAAATCGACGTCATCAATGGATTTTCATCCATTGCATCTGCAATTGGGGTGGATAAAACAAGAGACGAACTTTTGCCATATTTGCAATATAGGCTTAGCCTTGTATAGCTAATATCGATTTTAATTTGAATCCTTGGAAATTATAACCCATTGTATATATACAATTGCTTTACTAGTTCCAGCAGAACATTTTTGTCCGAGAACATAGGTCCGATATTGGTGGTCCAGAGAAATGTGTTCGTAAACTGAAGCATAGTTCGTAAAGCGAAACAACATGTGGTGTTCGTAAACAGAGACGTTCGTAAACCGAGGTTCCACTGTATTTTAAAATGCATATACCATGTGAATGCTTGTTGAATGTCCATTTTACTACATGATGTCATCATAAAAAAATCCCTTACTTTTATATCACTGATTTGAATGAATCCGAAATTCATGCCTCACCCATAAAAATATAGTTATGATACCGCATTTTTACCATATCCAATCCAAGTTTCAGAGTAGTTTTAAAATCATTTAGAATTCAGAAAATGTTTTTATGAACAAGTATTGTTTTTCCAATTAAAACAATGATTTGTATATATTCAATTTAAATTTTAAAAACAGCAATTATTTCAGTGTACATTGAATATTCCTTTGTATGAGTTAAGTCTAAAAATGTTACGATAATGATTTCCACATTAAACAATTTATGATAAAATTAATAACATCTTATTATCTTCACATATTATCTTATCTGATGTCGGTTATTCGTCAGTCATATGGTTATCTATTGTGATTGACCTAAAGAAACCACACATATGAATACATATGATAAAATTCACTAATTATA
This sequence comes from Julus scandinavius, assembly GCA_034696685.1. Lineage (NCBI taxonomy): Eukaryota > Metazoa > Arthropoda > Diplopoda > Julida > Julidae > Julus > Julus scandinavius. Next base: position 1,395 of record JAQGAE010003230.1, on the reverse strand, counting down.
AACATGTTCACTTTTAAATCTTTGAGCTGACGTCTCAGGAAACAATATTGACGTCAATACAATTTATAAACTGTACATTAGAATGCTTTAGTTAGCTAAAATCAAAATAAACGGGTGGATATTAACCTTAAGTAGATAAGACTCTAGATGTCAGTAATTGTATTAAGCTACAGTATATATTCCAATGTGCATAAATAAAGTATATATATCTGTATTTAATATAAAGTGCAGATATTGCATGTATACAATGAAGAAGAAAAAAAAGGTTAGGCCTTCCTATAACAATTACATTATATTTTCATTCATATTATTACAAATTATTTTATAGACCGAAATATGCAGTACTTTATAATCGCTTTTGTTTTTAAGCGTGTTGTATTTTATTTTAAGTGCATCATTTGAAGGCAATTGGCAAATATATTCCAGCAATGCGAATAAATCACCAAATTAACTAAGTGGTGCCATTTGGCATATGGCCACGCATGAAAGAAGACTTTATAAAAAAAAAATTTAAAAAATGATTATAAAAAAAATGTCCCATCTTTTTATCTACTTTTCGGAGAGGTTTGGAGGAAAGATCCGATAAGAGGTCTAAAAAAGAGTATTTCAACACACAAACATGCAGGGCATCGAAATGAAAAATAAATAGAATGATGTCATCAATTGAATTACTTCCTGAAATAATTTCCCTTAGTATATTGTTGTGTGCATGTACTGTACACGCATATGGGTTGCAAATACCACGTGTTTATAGCTCCCTTTTCAAATCGATGAAATGAAACGTGTTGCATGAACAAGTTTTCTCAAGGGGTCATCTTGGTCTAGCAGCTTGCATGCGTGTGTGCTTTAACAGGTGATTACAGATTGGCCACACGAATTAGGTGCTGCAATAAAAAAAAGGATTGGTATCCAGACGAATAGGAGGCTCTGTAGGTTAATTGAAATATCCAAAATCCATATATGATTAAATATGAAAGAGCAGCTTGATATTTACATCAACTTAGCAATTAGGGAGAGATCTTAGCTCCTTCATTTCCAGGCATGAATATCAAATTTTATACATTTTTAGTGTTCTGCGGCGCATCATACTAACAGCTGATTACATGCGAATTCTATATTCGGGTTACACGTAAACATGAAACAGATGCAGACAAACCCACACGTTATGGACATTGCATTAAAAACGAGATAAGTTTTTAGCAGGTGTTTCCTTTTACTATATGGAGGATTCTCTGACATCCAAAATGACCGCTATACTCTACAAGAAAGTATACGTGTATAACATTGATTTACTAATTTGTATTATCAAAATTACATATTGTTAAGCTGGATCACAACCCTATCACTTTCAATGGGTGAAATTTTAAAACACAATTCCAGCCAAACCAAAAGAGA
>JAQGAE010003229.1:0-15292 GCA_034696685.1 Julus scandinavius | reverse complement strand
GCGCGTCATATCCGGCCTTAGCAGACGAATTCTTCGCTCATTGTGCGCCACTTTCGCCAAGTGTGAACCCGGCTTAAAAATGAGAGAACGAGCAGCAGACAATTTCCACACAGTGAATTTGACTACAAAATTGCACTTTCTTGAAACGTACCGAAACATAAGTCATCACGGCTCATGAAAGCAGTACACGGATATCCGACACGTCAACAAATTAAACGTAGCACAGAGTTTCATTAATAAATAAAAAAGTCATATGTGATTTACAAAAGAATAGTTAAGGCAGCGCAAACTGATATGTGCTATGATGAGCTTAGTTTTTACATAACATTTGGCAATCCTGTTATTTTAGATCAGCTGTCGGCTTACGTTGTTTCGGCTATTGAAGCACCTTACACTGTCATTTGATTGGCTGTTAAATTACGACATCAGCGCCATCTCACTTTACCCTCAAGATTTTTGACGGTAGTGATTTTTACAAATTTCGCATACAATTTTCGAGTTATACGAGGGCACTCGTATTTTGCAGTAGCTAATTTGCATAGTAATTTGTAAACACTACTTATCTCTGACACATTCCCGAACGAATCATTAAGTTACGGTAGAATAATTTTAAAAAGATTTGGCGCCAAATTTCGAATCACTCCCGCCTGTGATGAACGCAGTACGTTTCACAAAAACGATTTTACGTGATGTCTGGCCTCTGGAATCGCAAAAGAACTTGCTAAATCCTTGTGGAAACATGCCAAAATATGAAAAGAATTCACTGTGATGATTCTGTAAACATGAACAAAAATGAACGTTCGCAAAGTGGAAGCAGTAGTGAAGATGAAGAAGGCTTCTATCCGCGTTTAACTCTAAAGAAATCGTTGGACGACTTGAGAAAGCCACCTGCACCTGTGATCTTGCTGAACAAGCACCAAGTAAGAATGGCCTTCTTCGCAGTTGGTTCCTATTTCACGCCAATGCTCCAGTTCACTAATCGTATTTCATTATTAGATAACGCTAGGAAGAAACCTCAATCTGGACTACTGCATTGTGTCTCAGGCTATCTCTCGCCTCCACTGCGAGTTTGTCTCTTGCCAAACTGCAGATGGCAGCCCCATACGTGAATGGGAGGTGATAGACAAGAGTGGCAACGGGGTCTTTATAAACGGGGTTAAAATAGAGAAGGATGTAGGCACCAAGTTACGTGAAGGAGATGTGGTGGACTTGGCATCCGCGGAGGATCCAATTGCATCATATGTGTTCAAAAGCAGGGCCAAACACAAGCGAACTGCAGATTTCAAAAGACTAAAGCCCGAACCTCAGTCGTATGAACCCACACAGTCCACGTCCCTGGAAGGGGAAACCAGCTCAGTGCCAGCACAAAACCTACCTGAAAGCCTTACTCCTGCACGGCTCCATTTGCTGCAGAAAAATGACGATCTTGCGGTACAATTACAAAAGTTGAAAGACACGATGAAGGAGCATGAGATAGCGCTGCGGAAACAGTGGGAACTAGAACAAGTAATTAACATTTTCTACAGGCGTCCTATCACCATGTTTTTGTAATTGCATTTCAGACACTTATTGGAGTACGAACATTGATATCTTTGTGTCTGCTAAGAAGTCACCCAGCTGGCGGTTCGGTTCTTACTCCAATACGTGTCTAACCGCCAGGCTAATACACATTGTATAGGCAATTTTTAGACAATCACGAATTAATAGGATGTTTTGGTTATGGAAAAGTGTTAGTAAAAGCTAAATTGATCAATTACCACTCTGCAAGCTTCACCGTAATCGATCTGGGTGGCTTAGTGCAACTCCTAATTTTGATTTTCATGATTTTCTACAGTTGTTTCCAGGAAAACAAGGGTAGCTCTTAAACAACCATTTTCAGCATGTACTGATAAATTATAGATAGGCAGTCAGTAAAATTAGCATTAAAGTACTGAGGGTAATTTTACTTGTCTCCTTGTCAAATACAACATTAGTTCAAGTATTTAGATAGGGTTAAAGTTTTGAATTTAAAACTGTGCATCACTGAAGGCTAACATATTAACTAACGAGAAAATTTATTTATTTGGTTTGATTAGGAAGAAAAGAAAAAAGCCGAAGAAGCCAAAGCAGATGAGTGCAGGAAAAACGAGATCTTAGAAGAGGAAAAATGGCAACAAAAACTAGCAGAATTAAATGCCAAGCACATGACCGCCCTAGAAGAAAAGAATCAGTTAGCAGAGAGGCTAAAAAGCATGTGTGATGATGACAAATCCAAAGAGGCTGAAATACAGAAGGAGAAAGTGCGACTCGAAGAGGAACTCAAAAAGAAAGATGGCGAATGTTCTTCTATGCAGCAGAAGGTTGTTGAGCTGATGTCAAGAAACGAGGAAAGCGCTGCCCTGGCAATCAAAATGCGAGATGATGTAATCAAAAACGTCAACGAGACAATGGAAACGGAGCTGCAGTGCAGCATATGCTCAGAATTATTCGTCAAGGTAACACTTACACCTTATTCAGATTGAATCCCAGCATAGGCGATGGTTACAATTTGTGCTGTTGTTTTTATAGGCAGCTACATTGAATTGTGCCCATTCCTACTGCAGCTATTGCATCAATGAGTGGAAGCAAAAGAAGCCAGAATGCCCAATATGCCGGCAGAAAATAGTTTCAATCACACCTTCGCTTGTACTAGACAACTTCATCGAGAAAATTGTCGATACGCTTGATACCTCAATAAAGGAGAGGAGAAAAGAACTACTGGAAGAAAGAAACAGTAATTACTCATGCATTATTTGATACATTTTTGTAGTTCGAACTTAATCGGACACCGAATGCAGCTAATTTACTGCAGTTTTACAAATTTGTGTAACTGTGAAGGTCCCATTTTCGGCTCATTTCTACTACACACTAATAGCTCATTTTCTAATAAAACTTTGTCTAATAATTCCAGAATTACCAGCACAAAACGCGGCCAGAAACTCTGTGATTGTGCTTCCGGATCCTTTCCACGTGGAAGTAACTCAAAGCAACAGGGCAAGAAGAAGACCAAGAGGTGGGGCTCCAGGTCGTGTAACAGCTCAGGTCCGCATTCGGCCGATACAACTTCAAATACATGCATACCAAGGTGCGGTGGCGCACCATCAAGGAGCATTGCCTCGGCTAGGAGGACCGGCACCTCCACGAGGAATGAACTTGTTCCCTATCAACTTCGGTAACAGACCACCAATCAGACCCTTGCTCGAAGCTCCACCGGCCCATTCCAACAATATTCCAATAGCGCCTTCTCATAATGTCCCAATGCCGCCTTTCAACAGTGTTCCATTAAGACCCCCCAACCCATTCCCCCATGCTCCTCAGCCCATAGAAATTTCAAGCGAGAGTCAGAGTGACGATGATGATGATGCGGATGTTTCAGCGCGTAATGGTTACTACGGAGGGCACGGCTTCTGTTATCGTTGCGGGAGAGGTGGCCACTGGGCAAATGGGTGTCCCTTCTGAAATTTTTTTCGTAATTTTATTATTCTGAAAATTTGAAACCACATGCTACTCTAGGTAGCGCTACGAGAGAACCGGTGGACATCAGCAGTAGAAACTTGGAGTGAGGGCTAATACTTTTTGACGAGCTTACAGTAGGCCTACTAGTATTTCATTGCCAATTAAATCCAAGTACATGACGGACCCGATCCAGCACCGTTAACTTAATTTGCCTCTTCATTCTTTGATGATTATGCCAAACATAACGTGCCAGGAGTCAGGTAATTTGCAAATTAGTTATATGTCAAAGCTAGAAATTATTTGTGAAGAGCTCATAAGATTGCATGTTTTAAAGTGTTTTTTTTTTAAATTTAAAAGGGAGTGTCAACCATTATGTAACATTGCACACAAAATCCATAAATTAACTTGTCATGTAGTTATTCAAATTTAAGGGAGCGAGCGTTACAGGTAATTCAGACTTATTCATTCATAATTGGCATAATGTTACATTAACAAAGGTGATACAAATATTGATAACAATCTGTCCAATTATGAAAAAATAAGTCTGGTTAACCTTTAAAACACTCCCTTTAATTTCAACATTCAACCACTTGACGATAAAAGCTACCATGTAGACATTCAATTTTTTTTATAGAAATTTTACAAAAGCCACTTTTTTTTAAAAAAAATGTTGGTAAATGGGATGGCTAGAATGCCACAATGTGTTAAAAGATTATTTCAATTGATTCTCCAAGAATGGATTGTATACCAAGTTATTGTAAGGAAGCAAACATCTAAACATTAGTTGCATGTGTTTCCCGGTGAAATCTAAGCACAACGAAAGTCGTTAGCAAAAGCGAGTGTTCAATGCACACAGTCTTTTTAATAAATTGTTTGTGGGGTTGGATTTTCAAAAGGACTGCATGGACCTTGAAATACAACACTATTTTTCATAAATCATTTTTGCGGCCATTTTTGGATAAACTGTTTTTGAATATGTATTTGCTTCAAAACAAGTGACTTCAAATTTTGCAAAATTCGAAAAATATGCATAACTTTTTTGATCTCCAATCCTTCTGACATAAAACAATTCAGGTTGCATTCTCTGGTATGTCTAGTTAGAAGTTGTTTTCTTTTTTCTAACAGTCACTCTATCATGTGTAAATTGTCATTACATTGTTCAGCAAAACCTTTTTTTTTCTTCCAGTGAGGTGTATCTGCTCGTCAGAATTTGTTGGGGCGTTATTTTTTAATAAACAATAATTCTGTACAATTAACTGTCTCAGAGTTCTAATCTTTATCATCATTAAATTTGGAAATTTGATAAGTTATTATATCTGATAAGGTGAGCTAGAATATTTAGCTTAATCTATGCAGTCATACATGGAATGAAATAAATCAGTTAGATTCTAAATCTTTTCTGTTTTTGCATCAAATAGGTTCTCGCCTGAACGAACATGTTATATCTGATAACTTGTATCAGGGCCAAATAATGAAAGTTTCACAACCTGAAACATTACAAACATTTTTGAATGGTATAGGGTTAGATGAGTTCGATTCAGTTAAATTCAACAATTATGTTATCTCCTTTTGATGCCAGAATTATGAAATGTAGTATAATTATGAAATGCTAAAATTGTGCTTGCAGTTAATGAGGACAGTCTACCTCGGACAAGTGCAAATCTAAACTTCACATAAAACAAAAGTTTAACGCTTTTTGTCATCAGTTATTAATTTAATAAAAGGAAACTACTTCATGCTACAATAATTAACGCTTTCTTCTCAAATACATTTTGTACAAGAAAACATGAAACGCACATGTTGATTTACAAGGACATGAAACCAGAAACGTCCAGCATCTGGGCTTGATGGTTTTTTACCACTTTTAGTGAAATTTCAAGCATTAATTCCTGCACTGGTAGCTTTGCTCCGTTAGTAAACGTGAAGGAATTCATTGATAGTGCAGTTTCCCCATTCTCATTTCGATAAATAACTGGCAATTTGATTCCTAATGTTCATTGTGGGCTTGGTGTGCAGCTACAGGAATGTGATCCCATAGAACGTTTGATTCCTTTTAGCATGTGGATCAGTAAAATTTCCCATTTCATATTCGGCCAATCTTTCCAATTGATATAATGTGTTCCGAAAACCCAAGAAAAATGTAGAAAATTACGTATCATAACTACTGTTTACTATTGTTCGACAATCAATTCGAAATTCACCTGATTGATGATTTCAGTTTGATATTTTTAAACCAAAATACTTGTAAGACAGGAAGAAATTTGGCCTGATCTGAGATCTTATAACATCATTTGTACAAAAAAGACCAATCTTTTGGGCCATCAGGAATCACATTTTCAATCCTGTTTTTGCACACCAGATGTCATTTTCTATCTTAATTGTTCAGGTTTCGGTTAGAGGGAATGATTCGACTTAGTTTTTTTTACGTATAAAAATTAATTAGACAAAACAAAAAATTGACTTGCATTATGAAACGTAAAAAAACAGGGTTATCTTTTTTTAAAAAAAAAAAAATCAAATTGTGATATTCACTTGCCTGATTATGGTAACTGGTCTTATTCTACTCTATAATTTCACAGATCGCAGCTTTATTCGATCAGCCCAACTAGTCGTTTTTCTTTGTCTTTGGTGGCTTTGCACTTGCTGTAATTTCCTTGGAATTCGTAGGTTGTTGTTCTTCGGGAGCGGTGATGCCGGCCTTCTTCTCTTTGGCCGCCTGTTCCATTTCCCCGGAAATACCGAATTCGTTGACTCGTTTTGGATCCACACGATAAATATATCGTTGATAAAGATAAATGAAGAAAACTATGTCTGTGGGGAAACAAGCAATGAACGTTATACAAAAATAACACCAGAAATTAAATTAAAATTTGAAATGCCAAAAAAAGCAAACAAACCATCTCTAAAGCATCCTAAACGATACATGGTCGGCATTTTGATGACAAATGCAAATATGTCATCGATGAACGTGTTCAACGCCTTGTAAGTCATCATTCGCCATGGAAGATGTGCAACAGATTGCAGCTTGTAGTTAATGAATAACTGGGGTGTCATCATGATGAACCCTGTTAAATAATAATTTAAAATAAAAAAACCATTTGTGCTGGTTGGTTCCCAAATTTAAAATCCCGCATATTGTGCACAAAACAAAGTACACTTGACTCAAGTGCAAAGTGCATGTTTCGCCCATCCCCAAATTCTCGCTGCATACGGAACCGTGTATCAGATTTTTCCAATTACTGTATTTTACGGACTATAAGACGCACCTGAATTTTGGAGGCAATTTTTTGAAGAAAAAAGTGCGTCTTATAGTCGGTAAAATACGGTAATAAAAATTTCCCGATTTGGTAAAAAAATCCCAGCATTCGGGTGTTTAACACGAACACTGCGATCACGGCATTTGGAGATTTCTTTAAAATTTTTACAATTCCTGGTTGAAGAGTTAATTATGGTCGTAAGAATGCCAACAAAGAATTTATGCAATTTGGATTCTGTCATCAGACATGATAAAATTGTACCATTGAGGTTTAGAGTTAATTATGGTCCAATGATCTGCCATGAATTCCAAAAGCCATCATTGGAACATTTTGGCATGCCCAAGAAAACTGAAAACTCACCAAATGTAAGCAAGAAGCCATAGAGCATGGAAAGGACCCAAGAATACCACCCCTTGTGCTCTAAATAAAGGAGAGAGTACACCGAATAGGCAATGATGAGTGGATAAAGCACCCATGATAGATACTTGAAGGCCATCTAAAGCAAGATACAAGAAACAGTTGTCGAATTTTCATTAAAAAACATTTTTTGTTTAACAAATTGCTAAAAAATGTTTTGGTAACAGAAAGGCTCACCATGTCATACTGCTTGGTTTGGGACTCCGCATATGAGCCCTTGTCCGTTATCCGCACCCAGGGAATGATTCCGAGAAATTTGTTTTCATGTGAAACCTGGTGAAAGACATTTGAATCAGCCAAGGACACATGGGCGTGTTAACAAGGTATAGCATATATTTTACACCATTACCTCGATGTTGACCACTTTATGGATCTTCCATATCTCGATCGCCAATCCCACAAACACGCTAATGCGCACAACGGTATTGGTCTCATTATCCATCACATATAGCAAGACGATCAACGATTGGAAGACATTGAAAAACACGGAACGGACCGAAAGTCCCTCCAGCGACGTGCGATTATTCCAGAACTGAATGTCTGAAATGATACGAGCAATAAATGTTAGCATTGTACGAACAACACAAGATAAAAAACAAATGTAAGCAAATTAACAGAATTCGGTACAGATTCAAATTATAGTATGAAACTGCAATTCGTTTTCAGACAAATCTTAAGATAAACCGTTTTCCGAAATTCTCCAGAAATCTCATAAAACAAATTTTGTTTTCAAATTTTTTATAATAGAAGATAACATATTTCTTCGATTCTAAGATGCAAATCATGACCTGACTGGCCAGTACAGGAAGAACGATGATCCCCTCTAAAGACCAGGTCAGGGTTTTTATACCAAAAGAAATCACCCAAAATCCCCTGTACTAATTTCAAGAATTCAATATTTACATATCGAAAAATGTAACTCCACCCTTCTTAAGGTCGACATCGGCGACCCTGGCTCGGCGACCTTCAATATTGGTCACATTTTTATTTTAAGTAATGAAAAATGTTCCCCTAATGTGAAAATAATCCTCGGAAACCATTCCTATTTTTCCAAAAAAAACAACCTAATCGAGATATTTTATTACGATAAGTTATAGAATTATTAAAATTAATGGTTTTTACCGTTCTTGAAGGCCAAGAATTCGAAGATGCTATGCAAGATGGAAATTGCGATAGTCAGACCAAGTAGGTAAGGATTTGTTTCCAGAAACGCTTCTTTAAGAGTGTCTTGGTCTTCCTCAGACTCATCCATTGCATCCCCAAGCATGGACGAAGTCCATTTGGAGCGCATGCCCTGAGCCGTATACAGCTGCCAGCGGAACAAGGATAGGGGCTGGTATGTTAACGTAAGATTCAGCACCCTAAAAATGATAGATCGATTATTAGTAGCAAGTAAAAATAAATATTGAAACGAATAGAAAACAGGATAACTGACTTTGTTGTTTGATTTACTGGTTGATAATCCCGTACCAGATTCCAGTAATCATTGACGTATACAATAGGATAATACTTGTCTGACAAATCTTCAAACTCAATAACTAAAAAAAATGGTGTTTTGTTTTAATGTGCAAAAACAAGGCTAGATGCAACTAATTTAAACTTTGATATGAATTGAAATTCGAAGGATAAGAACAACGTACATTCGTCCAGAGGTGGTGGAACAGCACCTTTGATCCATGCAGTGTGGTCATCAATGACATTAATAGTTAAATTGGGATGCCAATGAGAAATAATTTCTTCTATTTTAGCTTCGGCTTTCTAAACGCAAGCAATACAATCAAATTAATTAAATGTTCGAGTGAAATCTGAAATTTTACCCGTAAAGCCATTGCTCACCTTGACATTTTCAGGAGTTTCCACAGTTTCTCCGGTTAACAAATTATGCGTCTTTTGATATTTCTTCTTTTTATAGCGATTCAATACTAAAAAAAAAATACCATACATAAATTTCAAGAGTTCATGTTAAGTTAAGCACATGTTAAGCATTGCCTGACAAAATGACATACGTTTATGTTTATGAACCGTGAACCTCTTCGAGTACTTCCCCTTTTCGTTTGGATTCGGCGATTTGCCAGTCTTCACAAGATATACGTGGATATATATAGATCCATTATTTTGCACATGCTGCAAGACAAAGTGTCGAATTTAATGGCCGGTTACCATAATTAATTAAATCTGTACAGCCAGTCTTTCGACACTGACTGTCACATGCAATTCAAATATTATATTTTTATTTTAAACTAAACTGTTTTTAAAACATTGATGCAAAACTGCAAAAAAAACTGGAGATTAATTTAATAACCTTACTTCTGACACAGGTATCTTTATTTCACTGGTAAACGTGCCATCACCACTTGGGCCTCCATACCAGTCTCCATATACGAGACCCTCTTGCTGCCAAATTAGTGCATTGGGGTCATCGAAATTGGTAACTTGTTCACTTTCTGATATGAAAACGAGTAAATCCTAAAACGAAAAATAATCCCGCCGTTCGACCACGATTCCAAAATGGGTCCAAAAAAGGGCCAAGACTAAAAATGCCGATCGACTTACGAATATAGTCCCGTTGCTAAACAGATTTGAGGATGGAACCTTGGCTATATCGGTTGTCGCCTGCTGATTCTGAGGTTTTCCACGAAACATACTTGAAATAAAATAAATTATTGCAGCATTAACTGCTAAGCCACGGATCATCTGAAACCATGAGAATGGCTGCGGTTGTGCCTGCGGAGCTTGCTCATTTGCTTCAACCTACAATTAATAAGGGGAGAAATGATAAGAATTCTGCTGAATTAAAATTGATAAAGATACATCAACAGATTGGTTCCTTCACTAGCGACCGCATTTCTTTATTTAACAATATATTACTTATGTTAAGTATATTGCTAACTTGTGTTAACTAGCCAATACAGTAACACGTATTGGGTAGTATCGCTTTTCAGGCTATAATGTCGATCTGCAATATCACTCAAAATCAGTGATGTATCGAGGGTCCACTGTATACATTTATGACAACTGATAAATAAGATAAAGTGCTTTACTTCTAACTTTGGGCTTATTTTTAAGAATGTCACTTTAAGCTATCATTTGCTAATATTGTGACACAGAAGTTCAATGCATTGTGGGAATATTTATCTTTCAAAAGAAATTGTTATAATGTCAAGCTCAATGCTGCTTGATATTATCAGTATGAAAATGCAGCATGATTTTATCATCAAATGACATGGAGCTCGAGTACAATAATAATAACTGTTTGCAATATTACAGCAAATAGGTAGACTGTAATAAAAGTGAAACAAAAATGATCATTTTGGTTAACTTTGAGAGTCGTGCTAAAGAACTGTTTAGATAGTTTTTTTGTTTTGTTTTTAAAAAGACCAAGGACATTTAATGTGAAGCGACAACATAAATACAGTTGCAGCTAGGATGAAGTGGCATTGTTTGCATGCCAAAGGTTTTGCTTGGTTGTTTGTAGGATACTTATAACAGACCCTCACGACCTAGGAAATAGGATTAGTCTTTTGAGAGAAATGAGCACAGTGTAACAAAACAATCACTTAAACTGTCTGAAAACGTATTTTTAGGCAAAACTAAAAAAATAGGACGTAAAAATGAAAGAATCCACTGGCTTATTGTGTCAGATAAGTTTAAAGTCTGTATAGGGGCATCCATATATAAGATCATCTTGCTTCCAAATTAGTGCATTAAGGTTATCAAAATTTGGGGCACATTAGGGCTTCGTTGTTTTACACTCTACTGCATGACTACACAGTGAAAACCATGGCACTGTGATTAGTAGTTATCGAATTTATACTCCCCAATTCTGAAAGTCACATGATATTTGAAGTTATTCATTTGTTTCTATGACAAACAGTGGTAATTGCATCATTTGACCTTATTCCTATTTCATTTCTTTACAGTCTGCTGCTTTAAGAGTTTAAGACCTATTGCATTTCTCCATGAAAACAACTCTGCTATTTCAAAAGGATTACAATGGCTCCTCACATGAATAATTACAAGAATATTTGTAAATAGAGTCAAAAATGTTTTATTTAAAAAATAGGCTTTTTTGTATCAAATTCCTATGCAAACAGGAAATTCCAGCCATACTAGGTTTTAACACTAATTTCAAGCATAATTCCTGAATTTTCAGAGGCAAGAGAAGATAAGGGTACCAGGGCCAACACTACCACATAGGCAAGCTAATCAGCTGCCAAAAGCATAGAACTCAAAGGAGTGCAGGTGCTATTGGTTTTCCTCATGTGCCTTTGTCCTCAGGTATTCCATTCATTAATACCTGCTTCTATGCAAACTACACTTTGAAGGGGACAAATGATTGCTTTGTCAGAATTTCAGACTTCAAACCTTTTAACTATTAAAGCCTGTAAGCAGCACATTGAAAGTGTGGTACCAGCAGCTAGGTGCCTTTGTTATAGGGATCAGGACAAATTAATGATTAGTGGAGGCAGGGTGGGGAGTGCAAATATCAAGTTTTGCCTTCAGGGTGCAATTAAATAATTGGATATTGGCTTAGCTCACCCAGCAGTTGGAATTATATTATTTTTTAGGGCTTTTTGGTTAATTTTTATTGGCAGTAAAGAGAATATAACTAGGAAGGATCCTGTTATTTACCCATGGATTCAACTAAGGAAAACCATAATCAGGTTGGGAATTAGAAATAATGAGAATAGAATATCAGAAAATTCATTTCAAGATAACGTGGCAAAAAACATGCATGCATGTAGATGTTCATAACGACTATTCTTTTATTGTTGCCTTCAGTAATTATTTTGTACACAGTTTTATATAGGCCAGTATACATTCAAAAATTTAAAAGATTTCTGAAAAATCTGTACGTATCGGCAAAGGGGAAAAAAATCAGCATTCATAGCAAAATCGAATAGCCAAAACAAGCACGGAATAACCACGCCTACTTTCCATCGCAATCTAGGTCATGGAAAAACGTCCAAATTAGAAAATACCGATTTTTTTCCGGGATATTTACCAATCTTTCCATTATTCCGATTTGCGGCTGATCCACAATTACTGCGAAAAAATTATAGCTGGGAGGCAAAAGCGTACACGAGCTTATGCATTGCGACATAACATGTGAGCTAGTACATAATAAACGTTCAAGCTCACGTCTCGGGTTTCCAAAACAAAGTTCCCGATCCCATTTTTAACAGACCGAGAGAAAACATCGTGTAAATTGCTTACTTCATTATTTCTGTTAGCTTCGTTCAGCACTGGACTGTTGTTAGAGGTATTAGCGAGAGCAGTTTCACTCGTAGAAGCCGCCATGATGATTCGCGAAGAGAAGGACGACCGTTGAACGGAGCGCCGTAGTCAAATGTAGTTGCGTCATTAGCGTCGTAGTGGGTCATGCAATGAGGTCGGCGCTTTAATTTGACTTGATCAAACTTGAATAATATCAAAAACATTTTTCACAAGTTCTAATCGAATAGGCCTGTTCGATGCTAATCTTATTAAGGACAGCCCGCTATCATACATTATTTTTTGGGGCCCCGACTCAATTTTTGGGCCCAGAAACACAATTTATTTTGGGGCTCCCACTCCAGCTGAAATTTTACGGGGGATTGAAACCCTATCCTTTCAATGGGTAAATCTGCAACGACACCCACAGCCAAACAAAAAAAGATTGACTAAAAATAAAAATTGTTTAAAGGTCATTCGCTTGTCGTTTTTCACTTTAAAATAGTAGATTTTTTTAATTTAAATTATTATTTGAATTTTTGCACTCACAACTTGCCTATCTCATGCTGCCACCTGCTGGCAGTATTATTAGTATTATTAGTTTAAATTTTTTTTTACTATTTTAAAGTGAAAAACGACAAGCGAATGACCTTGCTGATTTATCAAACTATTTTAAACAATTTTTATATTTATTTAATCTCTTTTTGTTTGGCAGTGAGTGTCGTTGCAAATTTACCCATTGAAAAGGATAGGGTTTCAAACCCCATTACACCACGCACCACATCTGAACTCACATTTGCATCATAGAGAAAACAAAGACGTAGTTATATAGGTGAAAAAAGCTCAGTAATATGGTCCTGGGTCTGTTTGGGCCCTCGGATAGGCCCCAGCCTGAGTATTGCTGCTGTTGTTGTTGTCTCGCTATCCCCTCTTGAGGACGTCCTTTCTGAATGGCCTCGAGCAGAACACATGATCGTTTTTGTGGTATTAAATTAAAAAAACTGTAGATTTTTATGTAGTGATGCAGTTTGCATGCACCAGTCTTATTATTACTTATTAAATACCAAAATTTTGTATACTGAAATGCTGCTATCATACCATCTGGAAATTCAAATTAATGGCAATTTCAAATTCTAATCATGATGATTAGATTCAATATACTGTATAAAACTGCAATTTACATTATTTGAATTGGTAAGGTAGATTTTATGCTGGGGCCCTACCAGCTATTTCTGTAAAGTTCCCACAAATGTTGCAAACATTTACTTCCGTTATAACTTGTTCAAATAACTGTTTGTATCCTACCTGCAATTTATTCAGCTAGATTCTTCGAAGATATATGTGCACACACTTGTACCAGACAAAATGACGTTATGACGATAGGATAGTTAGGATAATTAGTATGACCTCACCAAACTTGGCAAAGATTGATAGGGTAATGCAAATGCCAAATTTCTAAACCATATATGACAAAGTTATAATGAAGATGGTTTAATTTCAATGATATACTGTAATGAAACAAAATGATGAAATAAGCATAAAGTATATTTGCTTCATGAATGACAAATATTGTACATGTACAACTTTGTGAATAAATCCTCAGGAAAAAATGAAAGACAAAGTAGGAATTAAATGCTTTCTGTGATAACATAATCGAGAGATTCACAACATTTGTTGTCATACAACGAAATATATTTCTACAAAACAATGTATAGTCTCGATTTGTTAGCAAAAAAATAAATTATAAAAAACAATGGTCGGCTAGCATGTACGTTCACGATACACAAATCCATTTCTTCAAAAATACAAATAAAAAAAGAAATAAAAAAAAAAGTTCTGAAGCCAAGTAAAGAATGGAAAATTGGCCAAACACAGTTACTGTATTAATATGAAATATTAGGTACCTTCACGTTGATGGCTGATTAGTCTTAGGAGACTGGAATGTCATAGACGACAAGCTAGGCTTAAAGCCACCACTTATTTGAAGGTACCTAATATTAGCCGTGGTCACGGAATGGAATTCATCCTAGCTGAAAACCGATTTGGATACAATTAATTTGAATGTTAATGCGCACATTATGAACATGGTACATGCGCACAATCTAAATCTAAATCGATCTAAATCTGTTTTTAGATGGGATGCACAGACAGGAAAGAAAATCCATTCCGTGACCACAGCAATTAATAAAATAAATTCACTAGATCAGATTTGCAGCAGATTTATACAAGAACGCAACAGAAAACACGTTCCTCTGCTTGGACCCTTGAGAGAATTAATTAAGAACCTAAGCATTTATCGGAGACCCTTTTTCGGGAAGCTCCTGAGTTGTGACGACTTCCACATCACTTAAAATGATGGTGGAATCAACAATATTCACCTCCTCGGCGATTACCAAGTTGTTTTCCTTGGGAATTTCCTCCTCCATTTTGTCAGCCTCGTTTTCATCTTCATCCGTATTGCTAATTTCGACGCACTGTTCCTTCATCTTTTCGTTCAGACGTTCTACGATTTTGGGAAGGTTCAGGAGGTCATTCTTGTCCGTTGGGATTGCTATTACTTTCTCTACGCCTTTGCTCATCACATTTACCAGGTTGAATCCCCGCTGCTGGTTCTGTCTGTATCGGTTGAGGACTTCGGATACCGAGAATTGTTCGGTGAAAGTTGTACTCCGGGCTGCCCCACAGAATGGACACTTGGTGCTGTTCCCTTCGACGGGATTGCACTTTCTACAAGCCTGAAAGAACCAAAAACTTAGCAGTAGAAACAAAGATTCACCAATGTTGATCGGAATTTCGTTTCTTGAATGCAAACTACACTTTTGGAAAATATTGCTGAACATGATAGGTTGTTACAATTAAGCTGGATCACAACCCTATCACTTCCAATGGGTGAAATTTTAAAACACAATTCCAGCCAAACCAAAAGAGAT
>JAQGAE010003228.1:0-15295 GCA_034696685.1 Julus scandinavius | reverse complement strand
TAAATGTGTAAAATTACCTATTTTTATATGCAATATAACACATTTTGACATATAAAAATAGGTACGAAATTTTACACATTTATGTGTGCGCAACTTTTTTACACATTTTGGTGTGCTTTTTTGCGCATTTTGAGTTTTTAGTGAGGTATGCAACATGTACCAATTACAAAAGTATTTAATTCATTCTAGCTGAAAACCAATTTGAATCAATTTATAAAAAATGTTATCTAAATCGGTTTTCAGCTGGGATGAAATCCATTTCCGTTATTCTAACAAATACCGTATTTCATTAATTCAAAGACGCCATCGGTAATCAGACACAGATTAATTTCAGAAAAAAATCAATTTCTGAGAATATCGTTTATAACAATAAACCACAATAGGGAAACACACACAATGCAAACAAATGATAGACACACATGAAGAAGGAACTTACAGTTGCATCATTTCCGGTTTAGTATTTGGAGAATTTTATGGAAAATATTCAGCTGATGAAAAATATAGATATGGACAAGCAACATTGTTAACCACATGTAATCCAGATGTTTTTTTGGGTATAGTATTCAAAGTTGCTGGGCCGGCAATTATCGCCTGGATTCTAAGACGCACACCGCTTTTAGTGATATTTGTACGGGGTAAAAAGTGTCTAATGATTGATGGAATACGGTAATAAAATTGTCAGAAGCTCACTTAATGCATAAATTCATCATGAAAGAGATTAAATTGTAAAAGAGTTGCATGTAAACAGATTTTTTAAAAACGTCTGTGTGTATTCAATGCGGAGAAAAAGTACTTTTTGCGTATATTTCTCTTTTAATGCCACTTAATAGCTTCATTACTTCCACTCGAAAATTTCAAGTTTCTAAAGGCTGAGAATTTGCGTGGCTCGGGCTCTCACTCCTTCACAGCTTTTTCGTGTGTCTATGGGAATTTTATTGCAGGTTTTGTCGTTTCTTATCATCTTGACATATCCACGTAAACCTCTCGCAAATTACATATCGTAACATTAAAGAAACGCCGTTTGAAGGCGTTCTCACGGCTCTCAAATTGAAATCTCAGCCATCGCAAAGCGCGTTATTGGAGCGCGTGAACTTCGCAGAATTGCGAATTTAGTCCTTGGCGTTTTTTTCGTCATGATTTCAACGTGGCACACCTTGGTTCACTTGGTGGTTTTTTTTCCCTGTACTTTGTTCGCCACATTTCGACATTTTTAGGAGACATTAAAAGAATTGCACATTCACGGCTTCATGGTACGATGCTCCTATTTATACTATATGCATTTACGAGTAGGTTGTGTTTGTCATTTACACCCTGTTTTATCACCCAGGAAACCAAAGAGACATTTAAATTATTTATGCCGTCAAGGTGATATAACCGACCTGTTTGTTCACCGTTTAATTTGGTGCAAATTCCTTGCGCAACCTTTTGGGGAAGTATATATACATAGGGGAACAACGGTTGACCCACCCAATCTTCTTCTACCTATACGGTTAAGGCCAAGTTCGTGCGTGGGGATCCGCATGATTTTTAGGTGGTTCATTCACGTTTTCTATACCATGTTTTCCTTTAATTGAATTTCCAGTGAACATAGTATCGATTTTTTAGTCGCCTTTCAACTTTCTCTTGAAATTAAAGTGAAAGTTGGCTTGCCTTCTGACATCAAACCTAGTATCCCAGATCAATCATTGCATATGCGAACCATATGGACTGCTACAGGACAAATTTCATTAATGGAAAAAGTGGCTATCGGATGTTTTTTTGGTTTTTTTCGACTTGGAAACAAAGTGGAAAACGTTGTCGCTTAAAATGGCGGATCTATTTAATATTGATTCGACCTTTTTAAAAATCCATATAGAAAATAATGTTTCGAGCTACAGGGTGCTCATTTTCCTGTAGGTACTTGCCTGTTGTGCTTTTTTGAAGTTATCAAGGCCAAGGTTTTGGTATCATTTACCTGGAAAATAGATAAGGTCCAATTGCGATACGTTTTATTAGATGTTCCACACAAGCAGTACCAATGTCAAGTTTGGCATATTGAGTCCAAAATATGTGTACTGATTGTTTTGCCAATGTATATATAGCTACATTACTTTTATTTTCATTTATGCACCTGCATTGCTTGCATCAGGTTGCAGGTGCAGACAAAATGTCGGAGAAACCAGATGACGCGGAACATAAATATGGCTAGTTATTTTAATTTGTGCAGATAAAAACGCATGCTGAATGTAAATTTGAACAACTGTATTTTAGTCATGACAGTTGTTTTACAAAATTTAGTTGAATTTCAAGTGTTTAGAATCGCATTGAAAATTGTACATATTTCCAAAAACAGCCTCTGTATAAACAAGAACTTCGTGTAGTAGTGTTGCAATAACAGGGATAGGTAGGACAGGTGCACTATTTTATTAAATGCTGTTATTATAATCGATTTGCTGAGCAGTATATCCGGTCGTTAAATGCCTGTTGTACATAAAAATGTTTGCGTGTTGGTAATTAAAGTTATAATGTAGAAATGCGCAGCATCGCGTAATCCATTTTTTTTTATCTGAAATGAATGGGATTAATAAAGATTTCTGACGTATTTGTACTTTTGGTAAGAACTTTTAGATATGGACATCCTGTTTGTGCTGTTGGATAGAAAGTGATATGTGAGGATTCCAGTATTTCATGCCATGTTTTAGGGTGTCGTGAAAAGAGGTGAATATATTTAACGGTTTAAGTTTTAATTAAGATCGTGCAAATTAACAACTTGGCCTTTGATAGGGTAACTTGGAGCCTCACATATCACTTCCTATCCAATTCAATTTGGGTTATTGTTATTTTGGACGATAAAGACTTTTTGTTCACCCAGGTCCCTAAACACAGGGACATATAGTATATAGCCTCAATGGAAAAGTCAAATTGTTGGGAGCATGAAGGATAAACTTTCGAATCTGATAAACCTTCGCTTTTTATTTATTACTTTTCCAGATGTTTCCAAAAACCTTACGTTTTTCAGTACAAATGCCAGAAATATCAATAAACAAAAAAATGTTATTACATATAGAGAATTTAAGGAGAAAAATGGCTCCAGCTGTGATTCAACAAAACAATTTTGAAAATAGTTAATTTGAATTTCATGTAGCTAACTTTCAATTTTTGTAGGCTACTTGTACATGTGGCGTTTTTGCAGTTGGCTTTTTAGAATGTTGAATGGCGACTTGAACTTGGTTGAATTTCTTTGAAAGGTGAACATACTTGTTTATATGAAAAGCTTTTTTTTAACCCTCCACATGTATATGCATTCAGTTGATGGCTAACAAAAACGACTGCCACTAAAATGGTACTACAGTGGTCATTTCAATAGAGATAAATAATTGCTTTCTATTCAAGCATTTTTGTTTAGTATTATTCGAGGTACCATCGAAGTTGTTGACTTCAACTTGCCTAAGTTTACAACTGAAAATTTCATAAATGGAATAGTAAACACACACACATGAGGGTAGACTTATGTTAACATAATTGATCCTGCAGGGTTGTTTAGTATAATTTGGCCTCTTTCTTATAAGGTAGAAATTCTGACCCAAGATTGAATAAGTTAAAAAATGCTGAATTCCTTTGAGAATGACAGCGTTACATGAAATATTTTCTTCCGGTTGTATTCATCCATTCATAGGAACATGAAATTCATACTGATTTATGGGAAAGTGTTGGCATGTTTTTTTTTCTCCTTTTTTCTTAAAGACACATTAGCAAATAGATAGCGTGGCAACCTTGTAATTCCTTTCAAAGCAATAGTGCTTTTTGCAGGCATGCGCTGTCAATATTTGGTTAGGAAATCCATAAAGCAGTGGTTTTCAACCGGTATGCCATGGGAGATTTCAGAACTTTAGGAAGTACTCAAAGTTTACCTTTTATATACCAACGTAAATAAAAAACCTTTAGAATTTTTCATAGCAGAGTAAATTATGTTATTCCAAGCCCGATGTTTCTTTATTTCGTTTTTAAAAAGAGAGAAAATATCTTGATATAAAAGGTTTCTGTGTGCAATGACAATTTTAGCGAGAATTTGAGTTGAAAAGGCAGGAAGACTGCCTGTTTGGTCTCTTAAACTCTAATACTGTAGTATGATTTTGTAATTTCATGGCTTTCTGATTTACCACAACTAGGTTTTATAAAGCAATAAAAAATTCAACTTAAGTTGTTGGAATGAAGTTGGGTTATGTTATCAGTTTGGTCCTTAAATTGAGCTTCCTTGATATTATCAGTGGAAATACCATTTTTACAGGAATTTTGGTTGTTTTGCTAGAAGTTTCTCCCATAACAACATGGTTACTTTGTGATTTACTAAAACGATGCAAAACGTCTGATATACCAAAAAGTCCCCTTTATGTTGCTAGGTTGATAGTGTGGTTACAGTGGAGTACCTAAGGTAGAACCTGTCTAAATATATACTGTTGGGACTGTTGGAGTCAGCACTTATTGAATGGTTCAATGCCAACCAAGAATGTGACAATCTTAAATGGTAACCTCATCTTATAGTTTGATATTTTTTGCGGTTCAATTGTTTGATATTCACTTAAAAATCATTGGGGCCACTACAAATTATTCATTATTACTTTAGGGAGGTTTATTGATTTTTACATGGGTCCCAAGTAGGGCCCGGCAAATTTTATGCATTTAGAGAGGTTATTTATTTACACAGGTTCTGCTGTAGTATACCTTTTATTCCAGTGTTTTCTACCGATGTGCCGTGGCAATTTAGGAGTAGTTTAGTGGCCTTAGTGCTGAAAATGCCTGAAAAACACTGGGTTACAGGGGACGACTACACATATTAAATATTGACATAAAAATGTGGTGTGCTTGTAACAATTATATTCGGCTACATTGCTTACATATGAAATATAATTGCTTTGTCTTATATGACGCAACGTATTTCTCATAAAACATGGCCTAATGAACGTGTTTATTACAACACAATTGCTGTATGTACTTATATCGAGCTTATCACATTCCTGTTTAGTCATGGCACCAACTTTGAAGACAGTTAAATGATACAATTCTCTGGCTTATGTACAGGGTGTTTAAGAGGTGATTCATAAATTAAGGCGATATAAATCTCTGCCTTTTAATATGGGTTTAAAATGCGTGAAGGATTGCTACGATTAATAGAAACCGGCCATGAATCACAAAATGAGTCGTGCTGATTATTTTAATATCTAATTTAATACGAGAATATTTGTCCCAACCTACGCACATGAATCTTTATGTAATAAATACTTGGCACTGCCAACATGTGTATGATATGAGGTTTTTGCTCTACTTTTATTTATTGAGGAAATGGTATTGAGTATATAGACAATTCCTTTCGACCTAAGTCGTAATTCTTCAATGGCCTTTGACAAGTTGTTTACCATTTGCTCGCTGAATTTTATAACATCGATGACCCCCATCAACCGCTGCATGGATCTATAAACCATCTTCATTGTTTCAGAAAGGGTTAAATGCACCCTTTTTATAGCGGTTTTATTCCGAGTTTTTGTTTGAGGGAAGTTAAAGAGGGGAAAAGTGGGGACTAAATACGCGTTTTTAAAATGGGAGTACAGATCATGAACCCGTATAAATAATAAACAAAGACCCATTTTATTCCTTCACCCCTTCCTCTGCTTTGTCGTGGTTTGAGACCGAAACCAATTTCTCATCAATTACCTTAAATTGCTATCAGTGGAATGCACGGGTATGTCATTAATTCCCCAGTAAGTAGATATTGTTTATCCCATAGATATTCCCTATTTTTTACTGCTGAGAAATGCATTGGCTTCTGTCTTTTTAAAATTCCTCAAAAACCACATGTCCCATTATTCAAGATGGCGGTGGAGTTGTTTCAAGTTTTTGTAAAGTTTTAGGACAAGATTGAATTTGCTATATGCATTAACACTTTTATGCGATAGCATTGTGTGGGAAAATTATCGCTCATTGAACTTTCATACGTTAACATTACTTCGGAAATTTGTATAAATTAATTTGGAGATGGTGGCATTTAGTTATAGAAGGGTGTTCTTGAATATCCTCGAAATATGATTGCATCCCCTCCCCCCTACAAATTTACTAGACACCCTGTATGTTATTAATATTACTATGGTGTATTCAAGAACTTCAAGCCATTGCTATATGTATTTTATGAAATGGCAGCTTGTTAGCCTCTCATGTTATACCATATAAGCAACATATTGATCGTGAATGTTTTGTATTAGCTTTTACGATTCCCAATTCATTTGCATTTCCCATTTTACGTAATTAATAGCAATCAGTTGTGTTTAATGAGTTTATTCTTTATATGGCGTAGTGAAATTGTTAGATAATTAATTGCTTACTCTCAATATCTGCAGTATAAAATTGACTGAATTTGTATTGATTTTTTTGCAAGCGAATGGGAATTGGCGAGACGTATTAGGCCTAGGTTAACATCCTTCAGTTAGAAATCGATAATCGTAATTATAAAAACAGCACAATAGGATCGTAAAAATGTGTTCCACTTTTGGGCACCAATGCGATTTACGAAGATTTCATATGCACATATAAACGAGTAGTATTCAACTAGCTGCCACTGGGATTGACCAGCTATTGTATTTGTGAGGATGGATGGAAGTAAACATTGTAGGCATTATACAACTCCCACACACATTACATTGGCACAGATAAAGACAGTATCAAATAACGCAAGTTTTTTAAATGCCAAGAGGAAAATTAGCGTAAATTAAAAATGTATACAGTGAGCTGTTTGTGGCATTAGCTATTGAGGTTTTTCTTCCAATCATGGTTGCCCTTGATGAATGGGCCACCTTAAAACATTTGACAACATATTTAAAATGTTAATGGTATAATTAATGTGTGTTATTGAATGACTTAACGGATTATAAGTGGGAAAACTGGGAATTGTGGAATACACGAACGAAATAGAGCAAAAGATGGAATGCCATCATCCCACGAATTGTATGGGTGGCACCGTAGCACCTGTATAATTAGTACATGCAAGTTTTACCAAGTCGTGCAGTAGTTACCTCTTAGGGGAATTCTTTCTGTTCTTCCCTAACCAAACGCACATTTCATTAGGACATTGCTCTAAAATGCAGCACGTAACATGAATGAATGATTTATGACTAGACAGATTTAAAATTCAGCCCCTGGACCTAAAAACTGATTTCTTTCTTTCTGGCTTTTTACGTGTTTACGAAATGCCGGTAGACTCCATGTAATCTCATCTAACTGCATGTCCATGAAAAACTCCCGGGATTTTTTTTCCTGCTCCGTGGCAACATCAAGGGATTTAAGTTTTTTTTTTTAAACCATTAAATTCTAATTACTCCAAGAGAGAATCCTACGTTGCTAACTCAGCGATAAATTTCTAGGTGCATTCAAAGATCCAAAGGTCTACCTTCTTCATACAGAAAGTTTAGTAATAAAAGTTTCGTCGTTATACGAATATAGCCAAAGTAATAGCGCGTAGTAAATTTGTAGTTACTTATCATATCACGAATTTTCATATCATAAATAGCTTACAAATTTACTTTGAAGGCTATCATTGTAAGGTGTACATACTTCATATGAAATTTAATATGCAATTTGCGCACGTGTTTCCATTATTTTGACCTAGGCGCAACTTTTAATTTACAGCAAACAATGGTTTCTGTTTGCTTGTTTATTTATTAAAAATAGTTTTAAAAAGTTTCAAGATTTCCATTACCATTGTTAAAATTATTTTGGGTTATAAATAGCCAGCAGCTATTCTAAATGAGGTCTCTGCAAGCTCTAAATTACGAATCTACAGTATGTTTCCTAGTTAATGTATGCTGTGATGCGATCTTTATAAACAAGTGTAATATGCATTTATAGAATAAATACACATTATGTGCTTTATTAATTTTATTAATTTTCTTTTTTTCAGCCATGATAAACAAGAAACAACTTTTATACATCCTGTGACGAAAGTGGGTTCTGGGGAATCCGATGTGATAAGGACGCCTCCACAACATTCCTCTTATAGGTGAGAATCAATTATCAAGTAGACCTACATTGCAAATGCAATTTGCATGTAATATGTATAAGGGGAGAACATCGTGACCTTTACAGAACCCATGGCGATAAAAAGTAGGTAAAGGAGAAAAAAAATGATTTAGAACACATCTGTAGTGAGTCACCCATACCGAAAAACAAATATTATATCTTTGTATTCATTTCGCATTCGCGCTTAATAACCTAGATTTGAAGCGTGCCCGACGTGTCGGAATGTACGCATGTTATGTAATTACATGTTTTTACCATATATGCAAAAAGCTATGGTGACACCCCATGGTTAACATGTACAGTACTTTATACTGTGCTTATTAACTGTACGCATTTTGAAATATCATGTTGGTTGATTTTTACTGCTTAAGTTGTAAGTAATAAATAAGATTGAGGTGACACTAAGTAATTAGCGTTACAAAACTATCACAAAGTTTGGAAAATGGAAGAAGGCAAATTTGAAAGTTTGAATTTCCCGCCTTTAACGTTATATATATATATATATATGTATATATAATGCTCTTAGAAATTCAAATCAGTACAACCTTAAGAACTTATTTCGGGTAAAACACTTTTTGTTGAATCGAATGCAATTTTGTAACTTTAACACCGTTTATGTCAGCCGTTCTAATGATTTGGAGCAACAACGAATTTAATTTAGCTTAAATTATTTTGTTCACCATTGTTAAATGTCCAAGGAATAGAAATTGAGACAAATGACAACAGTGGTCTTGCTTGGATAAAGTCTAGGAATAATAACTATAATAGTTTCACTCTTTTGGTATTTGGTGCATGGCTAACTATTGTTAATGTTTTAATGTAAAAATAAAAGTTTGCTGAAGGTCTAAAAGGAACGCCTCTGGACATTTAGGCCGTTGTGTTTGGTCGTCAAGTAGATCTAATTGCATCTTCTTGCTTCCGATCTTTTCACTTGTAATTTCCTACCGGTTCAGCTAAAGGAGAATGTTTCACTCCTTTTGTTCAAAATCGGTGAGCTTATCGTGACTTTCTATGGACGCAAGTGAAAAATTCATTCATTGAAACATCTGGCAATATCCATTTTTTGATGAGCATGCCAAACTGTATGCTAAATTAGTAGAAAAACTACCAAATAAATACTCGCTATTACTTTAGTTCAGAACATCCAAATGTGTCCGTTCAATAACGCAATTTTGTCATTGTTCTAGTCTTTCATATAATTGTGCCCTTAAAATTGTTGTCCTCTATTATAAAAAAGAGATATGGATCGATGTACAGTGACATAACATTCTTGAACCTGCCTAAGCCTAGTGGAGCATTTTTTGTATGGACGCACGGAATATTGTGACATTAGGCTACCTACTTGTAAAAAAGCAGGGACAATATTTTATCAGATTATACATATGGCTTATTAATTCACATTGTTCAATATTTGGGTGAGTGCTTGCAATAATTTTTTATTGAAAGATCGTCATGTGCTATTTGTTGATTTTTTTTTTATCAGACTTGAAGAACCTTTGGCAAGACCTACGACACTTAGTACAGCGTTAGAACCCAGGAAAATGGTATGGTCATTTACTATTAAATGGAATTATATTGACTTTCCAGATGTAAAATTCAATTTATTTTTAATGATGAAGTCTTCATTTTCAGAAATAATTCTTTTTAAACTAAAAGATAACTTTTTATTATAAATTAATTATTTCCACATTATATTTGACTGTGAAACTGTAATAAAACTTCAAATATAAGTGACTGTTAGTCAATAATAATTTTATAAAAGTTGGATAAGAATTCAGGTATAAAGGATGTTAGACCAACTTTTAGCCATTGATTTCTCTTAGCTAACTGTGATGATTGCACGAAATTATCTTCACTATAGTATGCATATTGTTTTAGATTAAGAGATTGATTTTGCAAGCATACACGTAAATATAAGAAAACTAGAATTCTATGATGTTAAAAATGTATAATTTATTTTAAATAGGTAATCATCTGGCAAGTGAAAAGTGGCACATGCACATTTAAGTTTCTGTAGTTGGTTAGAACAGAATACAATATCTGAATTTAAACCTAAAATTAATCTAAATTTATCATTCTGCTTTTCCTTAAAAGAATAAAAAGAAGAGCTTGAGTGGTAACAGCCTCCGATCTCCAGCAGCCAAACGCAGCGTCCAGTCTCCTGTAGCCATGAAAGGGTGGCTATACAAGCAAGGCAGTGATGGGCTAATGCTTTGGAAGAAAAGGTGGTTTGTCCTTTCGGACTTCTGCTTATTTTACTATAAAGGTTAGTAGTTGTGCTCGAAGGTCGATTAATTTGCATTATTATCTCTCATCGAGCAATTATGCAAGTGTTTGCTTTCTGTTTTGCAGGACCAGAAGAAGATAAAATTCTAGGTTCGATATTGTTGCCGAGCTACAAGATTAGCCCTTGCACTACCGATGATCGCATTTATCGTAAATTCGCCTTCAAGGTAACCTCAGCGGTAGGGAAAACTTATCTAATTTCTGTTTCCAGTGCCGTGTTGCTGTTCATGTTCCTCGGTGTCACGTTGTGCTGTGGGAGTGTCTGCAAATAGTGTTGCACTATTGGTATCGCTTTTTTTTTGCTTAGTTGTTTTAGAGTGGAACTTGGTCTTTGGTGATATTGAGTTGCGTACATTGAGTTGTGTTAAGGACAACGTTCAAACCAAAAAAAAAATTAGTGGCCCGATTTTTCCAGTGTGTTAAGTTGGTAGCAGTATTTAAGTTGCATGTCCATTGCTCCCTGGATTTTCATCTGATTTGTTAGAGCAAAATTCTTTAAAATGTCAGCAGAAAAAAATGGGACTTATATTTACGATCGATTCTCGGCTAAAATGGTGGTGAGATCAAACCAACCTCCCGGGTTGTCAAGGCCTGTATGTCAATTTTACATTTCTAGCATTTGTTTTTCCGTATACTTATTTAGCTGTATCTTAAGGCTTTATATGCCAGTGTACCATGGTGAAATTGAAGTAAATTTTGTTTTTTTGATGATCAGTGAAAAATTCAAAACCGAAACTACTTTTATTGTTACGAATGTGGCTTTTATAAACGTGAAATAGCGCTTCATAAATTTCTGCATCATGTTTTATTTTACTTTTGGGGAAGCTTTTTTGAGTATATCTGCTTTGTGTTGAATGTGCTGTTTTGTTATATTCCCATAGAAAACACTAAAAACTAATTAGTTGCTTAATAGAAACCGTTGAGAAAAGTTTTGATGCATGTTGAATATTTTATCGTTTTTATGTGTTTTCATCATCTGTAAAAGATTTTTAGAAACTATAGCTACTGCATTTTCAATTGCTGATGACATGAAATTCATAATCAATACTAATTTGTATTAAGTGAACTATAAATCTAAAAATGTGTCGACTATTTTTACTCGATTCATGGGCATGTCATTCAACTTTAACATATAAGAAACAAATTTGAAGAGACATGCAGCATTGTATTTCCAGTATGTTGATTAGTATGCATAATTTTAACATTCATTTAATTTAATTATGATTTAAGCTGACTCTGCATGACAAACACGCTTCATTCTCATTTTGCAATTTCATTTCCGAAAATCATTTGAAATTCTTTGTGCAAATGGCAATCCAATTAATTTTACTAGCATCTTTAAAAGCAATACATACCGACAAAAGGAAAAGCAACTTGAATATATAATAGTAGATAGATTTTTTGTATGTATTATTGATTATAGTCATTTGAACAAGGTTGTTGAACTCGCTTGAATGCTTTGTCGTAGTTATGCTTAACCTTAACTTGTTTTGTTGCTTCAAAAAAGCTTGTTTATCAGTTGTTGATATTTATGTTATTGTTTATATTCAGGCTGAACATCACAACATGCGAACTTATTATTTTGCCTCTGAAACAAAGAAGGAAATGCAGCAATGGATGAATGCAATGTCATTAGCTTCAATCCTACAAAATAATGGCAGGTTAGTGAAAACTGTTTTTTATTTAAACTTGAACCTACTGGTCTTTTAGAATGACATTAAAATGAAATTAATTTCCATGTGTATTTCGAAAGTAAACTAACAATTTTAATTTAGCGAGTTGAGTTTGTGATAATATTCAATTTGTATTTAGGGAACATAAGCTCTTATTTAAAAATTTGTATTTTCAAAATAACAAATTCATAGTTTTCCTATATTTCAAGTGGCTGTTGTTACCAAACCTACCATGTAAGCAATATGACTCGTTACAATATCCCAATAAACAAACATTACAAAAATATGAATATCTAAACGGAATGTTTGAAAGGATGGCAATGTAAAGTTGTATGCACATGCATTTAAGAATTCACAACATTTTTAAGGCAAGATGTTCCTGAAATATTTCCAAAAAAAAATTATAAAAAAATAACTCAAAATATGAATAAAAATGCAGAAAGTTTTATGGGTGAGAATAGCATACTGTATGTGAATTTTTTTTTTTAATCTAAGCTTCAAATGATAGCTTTTTTTTAGTATTGCTTAGTTGCTACTAAGTAGTAGCTATGGTGCCATTTCCAAAATATAAGGGGTTCCCGACCTCATGGACCCTTTTAACCTGCCACTGCAGTCACTTGTAAAAATCGTATCAGTTATACGCCCAGTCACTGGAATATCCTATACATTTAATGTGTAATTCCTGTTTAGTTTTGAAAACCACGAAGAAATCTTGGAGCGCACCGGCATGGATCTCACCAGCGTGGGATCAGTGACTGGCAACGAGGATGAGGATTCTGGCTTCACATCCTATCATTCGCGAAGACCACCAAACTCTCCTCACCAAGATGGCAACTCTACGTTAACAGACAGCTACACTTCAAACGATATTTATCGTGGTGGGCTAAGGGCAGACGATTCCATGCACGACAGCGCTAGCGAATCATCCTACCCGGAGGGTTACTTGGGAAGTGCGGACAAATATCCCAATCCAAATTATGGCGGGGGACATCAACTACACCCCCAGGCACATTCCAACGTCTTCCAACAAGCTGGCACACCCAGCCAGCACGGTTCCAAACAGCACTTGTATGCCAACGCACCTCCAAAGCCTAAACGCATGGGAGGGCCGAATGACATTTATATGCTCAATCGAGAATCGGAAGTGATGTCTCCTCGCCAACACACTTCTCAGGGACAATATGTGGACTATTTGGAGAGGGAAAAAAGCGCGCATCACCCTCAACTCGCAGCTCTTCGTGCAACTAGAGAGCAGCCCTTGATGGCTAAACACAGATCAGAGGAATATCAAGGACCAGTGTCGTCACAGCGAAGGACACCGGATCCTTATGCACGCACTGCCGTTGTTCAAGGATTCGAATATGCAGCGCCAGGTGGTGGCCGCCACGAGCGAAATGGCCATTATACGGACGATTACGCTGCCACCATTGCAGCTGTTGCCGGTCAGATGCACTCTCAGGGACACGAGGAGTATCAGAGGAGGCAGCCCATCGAGTACCAGCCCCTTCGTGTTCCCAAAGGGACAGGAGGAGCGCTCCGGCCACATTCGGCGGAGTTTTTGGAGCATGAGGTGTACGCGGAGAAAGGCCATCACGATATGATGTCCTCGCATCAGCGACGAGCTAGAAGCGGGGAAGTTGTCCAAAATAGACCCAGATCCAGCATTGAGCGCTACGCCCTGCCAGACTACATTACCAACGAAGGGGAATTGGCAGATTACAGGACTCAACTCCTCAATGAGCGCCTACAGGCAGCAGGCAAAGAGAACCAACATTTGCAAGAGCTCGTAAACGAGCGCAGAAGCGGCGTTAGAACTCCTCGTGAAGCGCCATCTTCGAAAACAAACGCGGCAACACACAATATGTCGTTTGACAGTTATTTGACCAGAGACGCTTCCTACGGTTCACTGCACAGTGCAGGTGCTCCTCAGCAGCAGGCACAGTCCGAGTCGCGCCCTCATCACATGCCATCTTCTCACCTGGAGAAGCTGTCCACCACGCCTTCTGCTTCAATGCTGGCATTGGATGCCGCGGCTCGCAATTCTGGCTCTGCGGGGATTTCTCCTCTTGCTAGGGCAGAAGGAAGCCGCACTCTGCCCAGGGATCGTAGCTTTATGAGAAGTGCAAGTGCGCGGTTACCGACGGCTACCTCCATGAATTCAGTTGCTCAAAGCCGCTACAGCAATGGAGGCCGGGAGGATGTCCGATGGAAGGCTCAGCAAAGGGAGGAATCCATGAAAAGGCTGCTGGAATGGAAGCAACGCATGTTACAATCACCGCTAACCAAAAAATACCCCTCCAAGGGTGGGGCAGCTGGGTTGCTCTTGCAGCCTCATTCCGTACCTTCTTCGGCAGCTACAACACCATCGTCTGGGATGGCACGCCTTTTACTGAATGATCAACAGCAGAAATTAGTGCAGCAACATCGACCAACTACACCTCATAGATCAACTACACCATCTCAGCAGCAGCAGCAGCAAACACCAACTCAGGTGGATAGTGCGCCAATGAGTTCAGCCAGGATGCAAGCAAATGAACAATATAGGCAACAGGTAGATTTTAAGGATTATTTTGATTTTTTAATGCGACAGATTATTGCCATGTAGTTTTTTAATGTTTGAGTAATTGAGGTTTAATTATAATGAAACTATCTAAAGACTTTTAATATTGCTCTAAAATACTTCTTTGATCTTTAAGATTTGTGTAGTCTTAAATGTTATTTAAAGAAAAAAAGCCTTAAGGCATAAAACAAAAAACGTTGTTCTGAAACAGGAATTCCAAAGAAAGTTCAATTTAGCATACATACAAACTAGTGAAATATTTGGTATGTGATTGAAAGAAATATTTTATCATAGCTTATAGTTTAATAAATATTCTAATCTTAATATGTTAATATTTTCAATTATTTGCCAATTTAGGTGCTTAAAGAATTAATTAGTCAGGAAGCTGGGTTAATAAATCAACCTGTGCCATCGAGGCCCGAGGAGTCCCCCGAAAGGAGTGACAGAAATTCGCTCCACTGGCGAGATAAAGATCCCGCAAAGGGTCGAGAGAGTCATGATCCGACAATCATTGGAAAATTAGAAAAAGGGATGAAGACATCTCGAACCCCCTCCAGGTCACCCAACAGAACTCAAGGTATTGTTAGTTCCATTTGTTATCAGCGCAGAATTTATATCCCGGTATATGAACTATATATTATATTTCAGAGCACCGGCGATCAACATCTTCCCTCAATCGCTATTACAATAGCTATTCATCTGATGATGAAGGTAGGCAAATGTAGACTTTTCT
>JAQGAE010003227.1:0-15295 GCA_034696685.1 Julus scandinavius | reverse complement strand
CCACTGGCCTCTCGGCCAAGCACAAGGACCACCGGTCCGAACCTGCGGTTCCTCTCGTACTGAGCAGGATTACTATCGTAGTAACGATTTATAAGTAGGGTAAAACTAACCTGTCTCACGACGGTCTAAACCCAACTCACGTTCCCTATTAGTGAATGAACAATCCAAGCTTGGCGAATTCTGCTTTGCAATGATAGGAAAAGCCGACATCGAAGGATCAAAAAGCGACGTCGCTATGAACGCTTGGCTGCCACAAGCTAGTTATCCCTGTGGTAACTTTTCTGACACCTTTTGCTTGAAACTCTCAAAATCAAAAGGATCGCTAGGCCACGCTTTCGCTGTCAGTATTCGTATTGAAAATCAAGATCAAGCCAGCCTTTGCCCTTTTGCTCTACGCTAGGTTTCTGTCCTCGCTGAGATAGCCTTAGGACAACTGCGATACCTTTTCACAGATGTACCGCTGTAGTCAAACTTCCCACCTGACAGTGTCCTCGGTGGGGATCGTGCCTCCAAACCCAGTGCTAAAGCAAGAACAATTAATGTGGAACGGTGCGGCACTTTGCACCAGAAGGGATAACCTCAAGCCCCGCTCGAGGGGAGGTTCTGCTCTTCACTATACCAAGTAAGTAAAGAAATGATGAAAGTAGTGGTATCTCAAGGGCAACATCTGTAAACAAACATTTCCCACTTATGCTGCACCTCTCATGTCTCTTTACACAGACAGACTAGAGTCAAGGTTAACAGTGTCTTCTTTCCCAGCTAATTTCACCAAGCACATTCCCTTGGCTGTGGTTTTGCTAGACATTACATAGGGACATGAATAACTGAGCCTCAGGCTTACCTGCCTTGATAGGCTTATTGGCCACAACTGCTCCTTCTAGAATCCACTGACAACGCAACCGCGCCCCAAGGACATGAAACGGGAGAAATCAGGACTTAAAATTTAAAAAGATGGCAGGTCAAATTTAGTTTTGAAAATTAGTTAGGGGTGTGGAGCACTGGCAGTTCTAGGGTTAGCATCAGCGGGGCTAGCTCAGGAAGAAGACAAACACCTGCAAAGAAATTTATTGATAAAAAAGGTATGGACAACGTTACAGTTATCAACGAGAAAACAATAAACCCACAAGTAGAAAACACAAAATACAAAACCGAACCAGTGATATGGTAATAATACAATTAAACAAGGAAATATCAAGGGGAATACGTGAAGAACTACATAATACGAGACTTCTTAAAAAAAAGAGCAACTGTAGAAGACAACAAAAGGGAGAAACGAAGTAAAGTGCTGTTTGTTTAATGGGTTCAGTAAGCGTCGCCCACCAAGGAGCAGTTAAGAAATAGAAAACAATCCACCAATGAGTGGAGAACATAATATAAAGCTGAGGAGCGAAATGGTAACAGTGCAAGTAAGCAAGAGAAGAACAAGAGAAAACCTACATACAGAGTACAGCGAGGGGCACATTATATGGAATAAGGATGTACTAAGATTCATATAGATCATAGTTAAGAGAAGTTTAAGAAAGCAAATGGAGAGTTGAGGAGCACTGGCAGACCTGAAGTGAGCATCAGTGCAGCTAGCTCAAGAGAAAACAGAGAGACATGGAATTTATTAAACAAACATGCCCGGACAGTGTGGCAGTGATCAACGTGAAACAGTGAAATATTTAGAATAAAATTACAAGATATACAACCGAACGAATATGAAAGAAAGGAAGTAAGCAAGGAAACAACAAGGGAGAATGTACATACAAAAGAAAGGAGTACATAATACCAAGCTTACAAAAGAACAACAAGGATAAGAACAAAAGAGAAATGAATTAAAGTGCCCTCTGCTTTAAGTATTCAGTCAGTGTCGTCGTCCGAGGGGTAGTCAATAACTACATTAGTGGAAAAGTTCCGGAATAGGAGGGTATGGTCACTGCACAGAACAGGGAGGTCAAATGGCCAATGTACGCCAAGGGTTGCCAGGGTATCTGCAAGACGGTCCTGCGCAAGTACTCGAATGGGCAAGGTGCAGTCCAGCAAGATGTAAGAAGGAGAATCATACCCGCCGCCGCAAGGGCAGAAACCATCTCCATCACGCAGGTGGATGCGCTGCAGATATGCACGGAAGGGACAATGCCCGGAAATCAGCTGAACAAGTTTGCCAGTCAGAAAAGGCTAAGAGTTACTTACCAAGAGCAGGAAGGCAAAAACTTCTCGGCTCTTGGTGTCAGTGGACCATGCATCTTGCCACTTGCCATGTTCAGTCCTACGAAGCCTCCGGCATACACTGAAAATTGAAAGTAGGTGATCCGTAATGTTTAGCAGTTGTGTGGCCTCCTTGGCCAGAGCGTCGGCGCATTCGTTTCCGAAATGCCCGCGATAGGCTTTCACCCAGAAGAGCGAGTTGGTCCGGCCAGAGTCACGATGGAGTAGCAAGTAATGAAATGCTTGTTGGGCCGTTGCATGTTGTCGGTTACCAGACACAACAGCGTGCAGGGCGGAGCTGAAATCAGAGCAGCCGCTCGCTTCTTACCCCGCATAGAAGTAGTGGCCCAGCATCAAAGTAGCTCTCCAAATGGTCAGAAGCTCTGCTTAAAACACCGAGCACTGATCAGGGAGACAGGCTTGTCAGGAACCCTGTTCGTCGTGGAAGCGTAGAAGCACCGCTGCTAAGCCGACAGCACCGGTAAATTTTGAGCCGTCGGTGAAGCACTGCAGTGTGTTTCGCCCTGGATGTGACGGATATGTGGAATAAAGTTCTGGGCAGCATCAACTTGGAGGCCCAGCAGTGTGATCGAAGGTCTGCAGTGAACAATAGCCTTCTCCGTGTGTATCTGCGGCATGCAGGGTTTTGTTCCGGAACCGAGGCCAGCGGGTTGCATTACGAACAGGGTGGAAGAGTGCTTCAGTTTTCTCTGCGGCATAGCTGAGCTTGACAACTTGCACCCAGGAGGTGCAGGCAGCCTAGGTAAGGTACCACTTTCGCTCTATGGTGGCTACGAAGGATCCGGTGAAGCCAATGGTCGAGATGTCAGCGAAGGCGCCAGCACTGTCATCTTTGTCCAGGATGGCATGCATAGCTCTAAACCAGGACTCAATAAGTGGGATCCAAAGCACTGGGCCAAAGCACGACCCCTGTGGGCACCCACGAGATGTTGCAGCAGTAACAGAGCCAGCAACGATGGAGCGTTCAAAAAGAAATTCCCGCAAAGTTCTGTACAAGTTGTTAGGACACTGAACGCGCTGCAGTTCTTGAGGGATGGCCAGATACCAGGCTCAATTAAAATCATTTTTTATGTTTAGCGCAACGATATGAAAGTGCAGACATGCTGCTTTGGCTGCATTAACTGTTGATAGGTGTCGGGAGACAGCCTGCTCGGTACTCCTGCCCTTCCGGAAGCCAAACTGACTGTCAGCGAATTATTGTCCAGTCTCCAGATGGATAGCCAGCTGCCGAAAAAGAAGCTTGTCTAATACCTTACCAAGCACCGACAGTAGGCAGATATGGCGCATTGAAGTACCTCCCTGTTTGGGGATTTACACCACCCTTGCTGTTCGCCACAGTTTAGGGAAACATCCCTCCATTAGGCAGGCATTCATGATAGTGAGAAAGATCTGGCTTGCAGCAGCAAATAGATGTAGCAGTGCCGCCGCTGGGAATCCTTCAGGTCCAGAGGCATAAGCAGGGTAGAAAGACTTGGACACTAGAGAAAGTTCATGAAAGGCGAAGGGAAGATCCGGCTGGGTCAAAGGCATGCGGGCAGCACCAGCACGTACTGCATGATGGACCAGAAGATCGGTGGTTAGGTCATCCCCGGAGAAGTTTTGAGCGACGAGCTCCGCCATAGTGTCTGCCTCGGAGGCTGGCCATGTTCCATTAGCC
This sequence comes from Julus scandinavius, assembly GCA_034696685.1. Taxonomy (NCBI): domain Eukaryota; kingdom Metazoa; phylum Arthropoda; class Diplopoda; order Julida; family Julidae; genus Julus; species Julus scandinavius. Next base: position 11,427 of record JAQGAE010003227.1, on the reverse strand, counting down.
TTGCAGGTAGTGTCCAGTGCAAACCTAAGTTGCTGGCAGCCTGCTAAGATCTTGTAGGGTAGGCTAAATGGGTCTCGTCTTGACTCCTGATCACAGTTAGCCCTCCAGAAATCAGACTTAGCCTGCAAAATGGCAGCCTTGTATTTCCGTAGACCGATACGTAGGGTGCATTGAAGGGCAAGGCGGCCGTTAAAATGTGGGACCTGTTGCAGATGCTCACGCAGTCGTCGCAGGGTCAAGCAGCGGTGGGTAAGTGCTGGTGTCCACCATACCACATGCTTATGGGTGGTTTCGCCTAGTGCAGGCATAGATGCATTGCAGTCTGAGAGGCGTAAGTGTTGTAAGGCCTCCACAGCTCTCTTGGCTCCACCTGCAAGTGAGGCAGAAAGCCAAGGAACACCTTCCACTATGGTGCGGCGAAATAGAGGCCAGTCTGCCACATGCCACCGATAGCGATTGGTAGTAGCACCCCGTTGCCTGCCCAGACAGAAGGACGTCCATATGTAACAATAGTAACTCAAAGTGGGCTCGTCGAGGATTCTCCATGAGCAGCTGTTCAGGTTCCTTGCAAGGGTCAGGTCTGTGTACCCCTCAGCTCGGGATGTAAGGAATGTTGGGCCTTGAGCAGGCTCATTTAAGAGATCAAGTCCATGAAGGGCGATGGGATCATTTAACCGAGTGATATAGACAGGGCATTTAGGGTCGCTTGCCTTGTGTCGTCGCTCAGCAGCAGGAATGTGCCTAGCTTTGCAGTTTGAGCAGTCAGCTTGCTTAGGGAAGAGGCCATGTCCTATAGGGTGGGAAACTTCACATTTGACATTTGCATTTGGTAGAACTTGGCCGGATGTCCAAAGTCGTTGCACTGGTATCAGCGTAACAATTAGGCGAATGGCTGGATAAGGTGAACAGTGAATCCCAGTCTCACCCTTTACATATTCAGGAGCTCGTCGTAGAGAGCTTTAGAAACCTCTACAATCACATTTTTTCTTGCAAGTAATGGCATGGTCGATGGAATAGCACGGTGATGTGGCTTGGAGAGTGGCCCCGCGAGGTTTCCGCCCGGGTTTGCTGCAGACAACTCCTCGATGAGATCCTCATTTGGGAGTTCCACGTCGACACCAATAATTAACAATTTAAGCTGGAGGGCACGAGGAGGGACTAACTTAAAGAAAGTGGAGTCGGGTATGGCTTCAGTCACCTTGCCCTGCCACTCAATAGAATGGCATTTCAGGATGAGGCCTCCATTCTGTGTAGGGCGCGCAGATCGCAGGGCATCGAGGTTGGCTACTTGAAAGTGTCTGCGGACCACTGTCTTGAATTCATCCAATGTTGAGGATGATGGCTTAAGGGGGGCTACGATTGTCTGAAATTTTTGTCGTGGAGCAGAGGTTGTGACGGATGCATACGTAGGTTGGAAAGAAGGGATTGGCGGGGATGATGCGGTAGGTTTGCCATGACCTGTTTGAGGGGTGGCGGCAGCAGGTATTTTCGTAAGTGCCTGGGTGGCGGCAAGGCGCAGGTCGGCCAGCTTTCTACGCGCGGCCAATGACTCTTTTTCTGAAATTAAAATTCTGTTAAGGCACTCGCTGCTGTAGATGGTAAGGGCATTAATAGCGGACTGAGCAGCCTGCTGCTTAGACTTGGCCCAGCGGGTGTTAAGGGCGTATTCCTCCTGCAAGATAGCCAGGTTGTGTTTAAAATGAAGTAAGACTTGTGACGCGTCCCATCCTGCGCCGCCTAGTAGTATTGTAGTGTCTGGTGAAGCAGGGTTGTCAATATCCAGTAAGGGTTGTTCGGAAGTAGTCGCATTAGGTCGGCAAATAGTAAGGGGCAGACCGACATCTTCAGAAAAGGAGGAGTCAGATTCTAAGTCCTTAAAGTCGAGGTCGGTCACCTCTTTTGCAGTGGTTCGGCTAATGTTAACCGTTAAGAACTTAGTGATGGTGGGCAAGGTGGTGTGGGAAGTAAATGGTTGTTTTTGGTCAACACGCAGCCCAGAGCGAGATGATGCTGATACTCTGTCTGCATGGACAGAGTCCGCATCCTCCTAGTTCAAGCCTACAGGTTTAGCTGGTTTAGAAACGGCCACCACCACTTTCTGGATTGCCAGCGGGACGACCCTGTCAAGGTGCACTAGAATCTGATCATAGCCCCAACGTTTGCTGGATTTGGCCATGGTCACCTTCGTCTTCTCCACTTCACGGTCAATTAAGGTTGTAATGCTGTGCCGTCTGGCATTCAGTGCATCCTTCCTGGTGTCCAACCAGTCTTCGGACTCCAGAAAGTCAGCCAGTTCTGAGGGCAGGTCCTTCTTAAATATGGCCTGCTCACGGCTTTTGGATGTCCCCTTAGAAGTGAGAAGCTTTTTTACAGCTTCAATTGCCATGGATTACTGAGAAGCAGGGTAGTAAACAATGGAAGAGGGAATATAATTAACACTAGACAAAGAAAAACAATCAATTAGTAAAAACGAGACTATTGGCCAGAAAACGGCCGAAATACAGAGCTCGGGCCAGACGAAACAAATTTCGCTCAGTGTATTGACTTGATTTTAAAACTCTTTCTTCAACTCCGGTGTGGAAGTAGTGTGTAAGCATCTTCCCACCGACACTTAAGCTTTCAACCCCAATGTCATTATGCAATGCTAACCATGCGAGATGCTTCCCTGAGTGAATGGCAGCTACCGCACCAAGCTCCTTACAATCCATAAGGTTTTTTGTTTCCCGGGCAAAGGAAGGGCCACTGGGTCCAGCAGTCTCCCGGCACAGTATTCACACAGAGCCTTAAACTAAACGTCCACAAGCACTATGGCACAACCTTATTATAACAACACCGAGCACTGCCTGGCTCTGGATAGAAACGGAACAGGCTGCCACCCTGCTTCATAAAACAGTGCTTACCATCAATATCAGCAGTTCGACACACTTCACGATTCCAGGAGCCCTCATAATACCACCTTTACCCCACAAGTGTTAATGTATCATTGGAGGGACACCATCACCAGCTTGTCCAACGCTATCAACAGATCCGCTTCTAGCAAAAACTGTGTTGAATTCCCCATTACAAGGTTTTTCTTGAAAGTGGTTTAAGAAGCGCATGAGGTAGGAAGAGGCCTCGCACCCCACTCGTAGGTGCCTGTGCTCCGTCAGTGCTGTTTAAACTGGTCTTGTTCCATATTTAGTTCAGTATAGGTGGTGAGTGCAAACCTAAGCCTATCCGATGGTACCTCGAGGAGGCTAGACGCATTCATATCACATGCCACTGGAGGATGATGCCCTCGTGGAATCATCCCCATGGAACACATAACCAGACTCTCTGCGGCTTCAGCAAGGGCACAACAAACTTCCACATGCAGAGTATACCATTCCAGAATTCACCATCTTCACTTAGAAGGATCACAACATAGGATTTAAAGGTACGTCTTTCCAGTTCTATATTATAGACGTAGGTCAAGAGAGTCATAGTTACTCCCGCCGTTTACCTGCGCTTGGTTGAATTTCTTTACTTTGACATTCAGAGAACTATGCAGAAATCACATTGCGCCAACACCGACCAGCGGCCAAAGCAATGCTGTTTTAATTAGACAGTCGGATTCCCCTGGTTCGTGCCAGTTCTGAGTCACTTTTTGTATGCCATACGAAACGACCGACGGGAAGAGTCCGGCACCACCACTGCTTCCTATCTTAAAAAGAATGTGACGGGGAAGTAACCGGACCCTAATGTTACCCCGCCACCGCACAGCTGAAGCCACCCACGAGAAGGTCCCATTTTTAGGTCCGAGCTCATACCCCGTGAGGGGACTTGCCCAGCCTAGCTGCGGTGCCCACACCTGCTTTTTTCTCCAGGCCGTCTGGCCCAGCTCTCAGAGCCAATTCTTATCCCAAAGTTATGGATCTGGCTTGCCGACTTCCCTTACCTACATTGTTTTATTAGCCAGAGGCTGTTTACCTTAGAGACCTGCGGCGAATATGGGTACGGTCAGGCACATAAATCATATCGTTCCTACGGATTTTCAAGGGACGGCAAAAGTGCTTTGGACACTGCAAGGGCCGCGGTGCTTTACAGGAACAACGTCCATATCTCCGGGCAAGCCGATTCCATGAAGTCTGTCCTTTACAAAGAAAAGAAATTCTACTTGGGACTCTCACTGACAGTCTCCGTGTTCGTTTGCATTACCGCCACGGGTCTCGCCGCCAGGCAAAAGTTAAGTTAGGCGAGACCGACTTCTGTGTCCTGGTTTAGCAATATTAACCTGATTTCCTTTCGTTCTTTACGGGCTCCAAAAAAATTCGCGCAATTTCCGAATGAAATTTTCGAATTCCATAAGGCCGACTGACCCATGTTCAACTGCTGTTTACATGGAACCCTTCTCCACTTCGGTTCTCAAGGGTCTCACTTGAGTATTTGCTACTACCACAAAGATCTGCACCAATGATGGCTCCAGGCAGGCTTACTCCCAACACATTCAACGCACACCGCAGCGACCCTCCTACTTGCCGGGGCCACACAGCCAACCACCGGCGGCTGAGAATAGGCTTGATGCTAGAGCGCCATCCTTTTTCAGGGCTAGTTGCTTCGGCAGGTAAGTTGTTACACACTCCATAGCAAATTTCGACTTCCATGGCCACCCACTGTCCTGCTGTCTATAGCAACCAACACCTTTTATGGGATCTGATGAGTGTCCGCATCAGGCGCCTTAAACCAGCGTTTAGTTTATTCCACAGCGCCAGTTTTGCTTATTAAAAGTGGCCCACTGGTCACTCGCATTCTCGGGTGTGCCGGATTTCAGCTTTTAAGCAAACCGAGCTTCTCACCCATTGAAAGTTTGAGAATAGGTTAAGGTCGTTTCGACCCCAAGGCTTCTAATCATTTGATTTACCGGATGAGACTGCATATAAGCGACAGCTATCCTGAAGGAAACTTCGGAGGGAACCAGCTACTAGATGGTTCGATTAGTCTTCGCCCCTATACCAAGTTCCGACGATCGATTTGCACGTAAGAATTGCTGCGGACTTCCACCAGAGTTTCCTCTTGCCTCGTCCTGCCCAGGCATAGTTTACCATCTTTCAGGTACCAACGTGTATGCTCCAGCACTGACCGGCCGGCAAAGCGGTCATTAGACGGGCCGGCAGTGCGCTCGACGAAACAGAGTTGCCAAGATCCCGCCTAGGCTGCACGAGGCCACCTCAACTTTAATTGCGCCTTTATAGGGGTTTAAACCCAAAGAATCTCATACAGTTTAGACTCCTTGGTCCGTGTTTCAAGATGAGTTGAGTGGATTGCCGACCTACTCACCGCTAACCCCCGTTACCCCTTCGAGAGCCTGCACCTTCGCTGCCAGCAACTAGGAAATCCGGTAGATTGGAGAAAGCAGGGTCTAACGTCCTTCCGGCCCGAGCCACTTGGTCGGACTCTGTCCACCCGAGCACTGCTAGTGCAGGGTTCAAAAGTGGACGCGCAGTACAAGACCGGCGCGCACTCACAAAGCCTCAGTCGGAGTGAGAGAATTCACCATGTGGCCTGGCCAGACAAGCGGGCGCGGTCGCTGACGCAGAATGCCGGCTCCAATTGCATGTGCAGCTACCAATTGGCCTAGTTACTAATCTCCCGCGTTCAACTTCCGACCGGTTGCGGTGTCCTACTAGGAAGGGGGTTTATATCGGGAAATGCGCCTGTTGCAGGAGAAGATCTTGGCTCGCATGGCTACCAGACAAAGCTGGAATACCTGAGAGGCTCGCCAGGCACCAACCCAACGGGTTGAATCCCACCCCAAACTTTCGACCTTCGAGGCCCCACCCGTTTACCTCTGAACGGTTTCACGCACTCTTCATCTCTCTCTTCAAAGTTCTTTGCAACTTTTCCTCAAGGTACTTGTTACTATCGGTCTTGTGGTAAATATTTAGCCTTAGATGGAGTGTACCACTCACTTAGGGTTGCACTTTCAAGCAACCTGACTCCTGGGATGACATCTGAAAGTCGAGAAAGGATAGCTTGGCCAAACAGGCCTTGCACCCTCCACGGGCCATAGCCTCGGTCAGGGGGACTTGAACACTGAGTTCCTCGCCAGAACAAACCTTCCCTAACACCACATTGCCACCTGCCATGACAGCGGAAGCTTCGGTGCTTGGCTGTTCTATTTTCACTCGCAGTTACTCAGAGAATCCTTGTGAATTTCTTTTTCTCCGCTTACTAATATGCTTAAATTCAGCAGGTGTTCACGACTGATTAGAGGTCGAGGTTAAAAGACGCACGGAGCATGATCAGGGAATTTTAGCCTAGCAATGACACCGCAGGCCCGCCCAGCGCCACAAATCCTCCACCGAGCACGTGCAGGGGACGTCCTGCAAAGGACCTGAGGGCGTAGAAAGGCGGTTTCAGATAAGCTGCCCGACAGAACGAACGAACCGTTAACGACACGAGCTCTTACGTCTCGAAGAGAACAGGCTCGCACGCGACCGCAGTCCTGATCCGACTTATGTGTGCACGATGTAGCGTGGCGCATCCCGGGCAGCGAGGCCAGCATCCTTGACTCCAGCCGTGGAGCGAAAAGAAGAGCGATTAGGCCGCTGGGCGGCTGCGCTGCGACATCAACGCGCATCGCAGCGCGAAATTGGCATCTGAGGGCACGGAACCTGCTGGAGGTCCGACGCCCCAAGACCGGCAGCGCTTTTGTGGGGCTCGCGAGAGCCGCACGCTTAGGCACAAAAAACCGAAAGAATTTTATTTATCACGACCCTCGGACAGACGTAGCCCCAGAATAAATCCGGAGCTGCAATTAGCGTTTAAAGTGTTGATGTTCAATGTGCCCTGCAATTTACATTATTTCACGCAGTTAGCTGCGTTCTTCATCGACCCACGAGCCAAGTGATCGACCGCCCAAAGTTGTCAAAAGTTAGGCATGTTAAATTTCTCCGAGGTGCCTTTTTTGGTCGCCAAGCGGCGACCAGCGTGTTAAAACGAGACATGGACGAACAATACTATTCCCTCGAAACAGCCAGAGAGCCGTGGCGCCCGCATTCTCGCGTCGAAGTGGCCGGATCGGTTGAACCCGGAAGGATTCGGAAACAACATCACGACCATGCCGACAAAGAGGGCGTTGGGCTCCGCAGCTGCAAGTTGCATGCACAAGACAAACGTAACGGAAGGATGCCACAGTCACGAGGCAACCAACCGGCTAACGAGCTCCGGACCGATCAAGGGGTCAACCTCCGGACGCCGCGAGGGCATCCAGGAGTGCGCAGCGTACGAACGCCAGATTCGCGTGTTGTTAACGCGAGGGAGGCACGCCAGTTCCGTTTTTACGGCAAAGCCAGGAAACTGTTGTCGTAGAGTGGCGCGGCCCATTTATTTTTTGCTTGCATGGAAATAGAAGGAGCAGCTTACCTGCGTTGCCTGGTGGCCGACCTGTCCTGAGTGACGTCGTCCCGACGAGAACCTGAAAGAAAAGAAGAAATTTATTCACTTATTTAGACGTCATTAACTAATGAATATGAATTAACCTTCCCCCCTATACTTATAATAGTGAAGTTGGTGTAGCCCAGGTGGCGTTGTTGGTTTTTTTTTACAGGCGAGCGCCATCTTGTTGTTGTGATCGTCGCGTTGCTATAAGCACTTGTGTTTTTTGGATGGCTCCTGCATAATGAGAATAAATAAATGGTTTAAGAAAAACAAAGAAAAATCAAGGTCTGTGAGTTTTTCTCGTCCACAGCTTTATGTGTAATATTTGTAGCAGAGTGTGGTTACCATTGTTGCATTCTAAAAACACACCAAAACATGGACATTGGTGAGTCTAAAATTATCATTATGACAATTACTGCGGGGCTACGCTTGGATTGGTTGATTCTGGCCATTTAATTTTGACAAGCTGAACTTTTCGTCCGCCTCTATGTGCTATTGGTGGCTCAATCGCCAGATGTTTAAGCCCCGCCGCTGTTGTTTTCAATGCGCCCGTCACCGGTTTTTGGCCAATTGCGAAGCCATGAGTTCGTCGGATGACAACCAGAGCATTTTCGACGGCATGTTTTTGCCAATCATCATCAAATCCGTGACGATTGGAGGCTGCTGATGGACGTTTCGGCCAATATTGAAGAGAAAACGTGCAAAGCGCCCACCGCCGGAGGTGTTCAGCATAAAGCGCCCATCGCCGGATTTTTTCCCGATCATTGCCGCCATTGAGGGCTGTTTGATGAACATTCTGCCGAACATTCGGCCGTTCGTTCTATCCAACAGTCTGACGAGTGTTCATACCACTGATTTGCCTCATGGTTTAAGAGGTAGTGCTGAATCTAAAAGGAATTTGGTCTTGTTTTTAGAAGTTTTTCAACTGGCGAGTGTATTTCCGGTAGTCTGACTGCAGAAATGTACCATCTCCCGAATGTAAATTTTGGAGAAGGGAGAAAGCGACTTGATTCGTCATTTTCGGCAGAAGAGGGCAATATTGAGGAGATGTTTTTTTTAGTTCAGGCGATTTCTAATTATTGCTATGGAATCAATCATTTTCAATCTGTGTTAGTAGTATATCCTGCCCAGACGGCGTCCCCCTGAGGGGATGAAGGAAAGAAGGCAGAGCCTGTTGACTTTTAAGGGAGCGGAGCCTGCAAACTTTCTAAGCCCTGCCCTTTTTAGGGTTTTTTCGATTCCATAATGGCGACCACTTTATTGCACCATGGAAACATTTCAGAAGGGGGGAGGGCCTTTCCAGTTAACCCTTTGTTACTTAGATGCTTTTAATTAAGGGGGTTACAATTTGATTTATTATTTCAAACTTTTCATATGACTTCTTTATTTCTATTAACCCTTTGGTGCCTAGAGGCCAATCACATCATTTTAATTAAAGGGTTACAATTTTATTTAAATTAATTGAAGAGACAAGTAGGGTTATGACGTCAGCCAATTGGCAAAGCCGCCGACGCCGGCGGTCGAGTGGGTTACGTGCTTGCCTCTCGATCCTAAGATGCTGGGTTCGCTCCTAGGTCAAGGTCGGTGGGAATTTTACGGATGGGAGAAATTCCCAAAGTGGCGGCTCTTTCGGACGAGTTTAAACTGAGGTCCCGTGTTGATTGTTGCACGTTAAAGACCCCTCAAGAGGGGGTGGAAGTTCCCCCTCGTAGGCTAAATTTACAGGTAGGTGGTAAAGGCCCATCCCCTGGCGTTGGTGTTTAGCCCTTGTGTTGCAGAAATAGGCCAACGTTAAAAATAACCAAACAAACAAAAAAACAATTAGCAAAGCCAGGTATATTATTTAATGTGTAAAAAAATCCAGACATGAGCCAGTCTTGAACTGCAGACCATAGGCATGGGGAACATGTATGTCACCACAGAGCCATTGGGTACAAGTAGAAATATAGTTTCAATTGAAGACTTAGTGAATGGATGTAGAGGGGTTTATGACGAGAAGGTATAGAAGGGACAAGTAGGTTTTGGAGGGAAAATTCTAATTGCGGGGTTTATGACAAGAAGGTATAGAAGGGGCAATTAGGTTTCTGAGGGGAAATTCAAATTGCGGGGTTTATGACTAGAAGGTAGAAGGAAGCAAGTAGGTTATGGAAGGAAATTTAAATGACAAGAAAATAGAAGAGACAAGTAGGTTTCGGAGGGAAATTCAAATCCTGAAACACCAAAAACGCTATAAAACAGTGAAATTTGATCTGCCTTAGGACATTAAAGTGGTGCTTTATACAGACATGGGTATTAAGGCCGTATATGTTAGAATATTGTAAGTTGTAATGATTTTCAAGTATTTCGAAGGAAATTCAAACTTAAAGCCCCTCAAATGTTACAACATAACCCAAAAACAAGGTCCTAAAACAACAAAATGCGAATAAACTTGACCATCCGTTAGGCAACTAAGTTGTGTTGTATACTAACATGGATAACAATGCGATCTATGTTTGAATATTGTAAGTTGCATTGTTTTCAAAGTATGTGTAGGAAAATTATCATTTTAAACCACAAAAATATTATAAAAATGCCCTAAAAACACAAAAATGGTAACAAATAATCCTAAAACAACAACAAAATGCGAATGAACTTGACCAGCCGTAGGGAAATTAAGTTGTGTTGTATACCAACATGGGTATTAAGGCCATATATGTCAGAATATTGTAAGTTGTATTGTTTTCAAAGTATTTTGTAGGGAAATTAACATTTTAAACCACCAAAATGTTATAAAAAAACCCTAAAAACACAAAAATGATAACAAATAATCACAAAAAACAACAACAAAATGAGAATAAACTTGACCAGCAATAGGGCAATTAAGTTGTGTTGTATACCAACATGGATACCAATGTCATCTATGTTAGAATATTGAAAGTTGCATTGTTTTCAAAGTATTTTGTAGGAAAATTAACATTTTAAAACACAAAAATGTTATAAAAATGCCCTAAAAATACAAAAATGGTACTAAATAATCCTAAAACAACAACGAAATGCGAAAAAACCTGACCTGTCTAATGGAATTTAAGTGGTGTTGTAACCGAGGCCGCACAAAAACGCTGAATCAGGAGATCGGAAAATTCGCGCCTATGGTACATCACAGTCATTCTTGGTCGTTAAGCACATGGTAGCGTACTTTGACCGGGGTGATCCCACTTTGAATAAGGGGTAACGGGGATGTTTGACAAGTTTTTAAAGGCAGAAAACGGATTTTAAAACGCTAATTTTCCGAGAACGAAAACTCGGCTTTGTTTTGGATTATTTCGTCGCCACTATAAAGGCCCCCCTACACATTTAAACGTTTCTTTATGTTATGTTGCCTATGTTATGCTATGTTACGTCAACACCCTACACATTTCTAAGTTGACTTTTTCTGACATAGCTTGCAGCGCCGCCTATATTGCAAGATTTTCTCTGCATTCTTGCCCTCTCTTGCCCTTTCTGTGTTATTCGGCGCTATTTGTAGTGGTATATTTGATAATTCACAAAGAACTTTAACTAGAAAGACACGTTCGTCTGCGTTTTTTATCTATCTTCCCATTGGTAGGAAAAATAGACAGTCTGCTTTTCTCATCTATCTTTCTTCCCATTGGTCGAAATAGAAACTGTTTCTATTCTTTTATGTTGACTTATGTTTCCTTATGGGTGTCGAAGTCGTCTGATAGTGACGTCAAAACAACATAGCATAACATAACATAAGCAAAACGTTTAAATGTGTAGGCGCCTTAAGGATTAGCTATAACACTGAATGGCTGAAAACAACCAAAAGTTGAGAAAAACTCTGCATTCTTGCCCTCTCTTGCCCTTTCTGTGTTATTCTGCGCTATTTGTAGTGGTATATTTAATAATTCACAAAGAACTTCAACTAGAAAGACACGTTCGTCTGCTTTTTTCATCTATCTTCCCATTGGTAGGAAAAATAGACAGTCTGCTTTTCTCATCTATCTTCCCATTGGTCGAAATAGAAACTGTTTCTATTCTTTTATGTTG
>JAQGAE010003226.1:0-15298 GCA_034696685.1 Julus scandinavius | reverse complement strand
ATTTACATATATGAAGGGGGGAAACTTTACAGAAGTTGTCTACATCTGATTGTGCCGTCTTGGCACACAAGTTTCAAGCTTTTTACACATTAAAATTTTAAATTATTGGTAATGTCCCATTCCTTCTGCGTCTTATTCTTACTCACTCTCCCCATTGTTTTCATTAGAAAACAATGTTATTCATCAAAAATCCAAAAAATTAGTATGAAATCTAGGACAAATACAGGCAAATTATTAAATTAAGTTTTGATGAGCAAGAATTTACATATACATATGAAGGGGGAAACCTTTACATCTGATGGAACCAAGGAATTCCAAATCTTTTAGCATATTTGTACTCGTTGCAAGACGACACCTCCTTGCAGGAGGTACAACTTGACAATATCTGCACAACGTCAAAAACCATTGGACGCCGTGTTATATATTCGAGATATATAAGCAAGTTCTTAAAACAGGGTCAAATGTGTTATATTTAGCACCGAAAACTGCGTAAAACTTGACGTCCAGAGACACTGCAGCAAGTTCTGAAGCCGCGTTAAGTCGCAAGTAAACTTGTTGAGCAAAAAAGCGGTCAATTCGATGAAAATCTTGGAATTAAAAGAAAATAAAACAATTCCGAGTATTGTATGTTAATGGGTTTGGAAAACTGGAGCATTCGAGAGCGCTGATACTAGTTGTACCAAGTTGCTGCCAAGATTAGGCCTAACTATTTATTGGCCATTTTCAAGGGCAACCACTTCCCTTTAATTATACAATTTTTCTTTATCTTTTATCATTCTATTGGGCTAAATTTTCGTTGCTTCGCAGGATTTTCGCATTTACGTCGTCCCTGGCAGGGCTATGCAGTGCTGAAAAAGTGGGACAGTGAAGGTGACAATTGTGCCAAAATGTCGTCGGAAACGCTACCCATATCGGATACGCTTCCCGTGTCGGAACCTGGGACCACTGCTGCCCTGGATAATCTGGCTTTGAGGAGGGAATCTCATCCCCACATCAAATGGGAAATTGGAGACTCCTTCGAAGATCAACAAGATGACGATGTTCTGGAAGAGCCTGTGGTAAGTCTAGTCATTTACTTAGTGAACGCGTTTGATGCTGAACACATTTCACACAACGTGTTCAGAACCAAATACTGGTAAAACTTGTTTGAACGAGATGCAACAATGGCTCTGCTTTTATAGAACAGGCAGAATTGCACGTGGAAGACATTTAACAACAATCTTTATAAAACTTCACTTACAACTGAAGTTAATAAAAAGTTGGCATCTAACCACAGAATGCATTCAGTATGTGCACTGCAGACTTGTACTCATGAGTAAAAGTAAGAGTAGTGGAATTATACGCTATAGTACAAATACCCTGGTTAAAAAAACAATAGAGTTTTCTATATAAATAAATTGATATACAATTGATTGACAATAGAGATTTCTATTGTTTTCTATTGTTATTTGGAACGTTGTTTTCTGTTGGTATCAATAGAAAATTTCTATTGTTTTCTATTGTTATTTGGAACGTTGTTTTCTGTTGGCATCAATAGAAAATTTCTATTGGTTTTATTGGTTTCAATTGTTTTCTATGGTTTTCTATTGTTTTCTATTGTTCAGTCAATACAGCCAAACCATAGAAGCCAATAGAAGTCAATACAGGAACCATAGAAAACAATTAAAACCAATAAAGTGTTCAAATAACAATAGAAACCAATAGAAATCTCTATTGGTTTCTATTGGTTTTTTTACCAGGATAGAGTGCATGTAATTAGTAGTCGTATGGAATGAGTAATCAAACTTGGAAAAATATGTACTCATGTGTACTGATTACGAGTACCAGTGGAATCATATTCCATAGTAGAAGTTGTATCGTAATCAGACTTGGGTAATTTGTACTCATGGATACGAGTACTGTTTAAGAGTATGTCTGATTGCAAAAGTATTGTTTTGGAAACTCAATTTATTTTAAACACCGTAGGTGTTATTACCAGCAGAAAATCGTAATGAATTTAAGAACACAATAAACCCTCTTAGACATTAACAAAATCGTAATAATTTAAGTGAAAAAAGAACAGAGCATCCGATAACAAAAAATCATAAGTAGAAATTTAAAACTTAGGATACGTTCATATTAGATTTTTAGGATGACCCTCATCCTACCCCTTAATTACTTTTGTACATTTTGTATTTAGTTACTCGCTGTACTCAGTATACTCGTTACTCAAATTGTATGTTCAAACAGTCTGAATAAAATTTGGGTAATGGGTATTTAAGTAAGCTCCCTTCATTTATTTAAGGGCCCCAAATCAGGAAATTGATTCATTTTTCGTACGAAAACAGGTTTTTCTTGACAAGACATTAAAAACGATAATATGTAACCTTCTTGTGTAAATGTTTCAAAAACATTATCTATATGTCTATAATAAAGAAAATATATATTTTTTTCGGATTAGAATTGATAGTAATCTATGCATAAACGAAATATCATAAAAAGTATATTAAGTAGGTACTTATTTATAGATTGGATTTTTAAAAGCATTCACCTTCGGCGAACATATATGTACATCTAATCAAGGGTATTTTTTAGACTAATAACAGTTTATAAAAAAAGTTTCATAAGAACAATTGCCTATGAGGTATTGTATCTAAATTTAAAAGTAGCAATGTTAATATCTAAAGTAATAAAAATGAGGACAGAAAAGACGTACTGACGTGTCAGTGACACGATTGCAAATGTGTTTTATGAAAAGTTTTCGTTAGGAGCCAAGGGAAATTCCAGCATAAAATTGGTGTTTAACACAAAATTAAGAATAATTCCTAATTTTCCCAAGGTTTTAAAAATTCAAATACATTTGAGACTTAGCACACATTTCTTCTAGTGTTAATTTCCCTTTTCACTGACCTTTAAAACTCAATTAAACAGAAAATCCAAAAACGAAAAAATATCATCATTTGTGGACGTCCATTATGACTTTCCCCCTTCCCTTTTCCACATGGTGTCCACATGCCAGCAGAATTCCACCCCCTCTTGAAGACGTCCTTTTTGAATGACCCTTAGCAGTTACCCTGCCGCAAAACCAGATTTACAGCCGTTAGCCGGTACACTTCCGTTTCACCGTCGCTGCTGAATTTACACCCTATTACCACAAAAAAACAGGCTTGATCCAACCGCCCAATGTCAACATAAGCTAAGAGTTCATCCCAACTGTTTGGCTTGTTGCTAAATTTGAGTTCCATTCCTTTTGTTCAGTTTCAAATTGCTGATCATTATTATCAGAAACACAAATAAAAACATATGTTAGCCTTAGCACTCCTAACTGTAAGAAATCTAGTCTTCGTTTAACGAACTATGTCAAGTAACATGATTCCTTGCCAATTCAGTTAATGATGCACGACAATATAATATTGTCATTCCAAGTGTGTAAGTGGATTACTAGAAAATATTGATACAAACTTCTAATTTGTCGCTTAATCCTAAGAAAACTCATTACATGACTTGTTAGCTTCCAACATCTAATAAGATAACTGACTAATCAGTTTCTTGATGAGAAAAATAGATTAAAACTCAGTTTCAGCCTAAGATATTGTGACATGGTTAATGAAATGAACATGTTGTTGCTGTTTTAAAATTCAAGATAGTATTACAGTATAAATCGCTTATAACCAACTTTAGGGGACCATCAAATTTTGTTCATTATAAGCGGTATTCACTGTAACCAATATAATGCTTATAGCGAACAGTTTTTTATACGTGAACATCACATCTAATTCAAAATTCAAACTTTAATCTGTTAAAGGCATTTACATGCATACATATTATCAAAATTTAAACACTTAAATATGTATGTAGTTTTACATATTATTGTACATATTGTACATGTACAAAACACTTAAAAATAGGGGAAAAAACATGAGAAAAATGCTATGTGAATACATATGTCAAAAATAAACATGTTGTTTTTAAGAATTCCCGATATAGTGGAATGAGATGTCCTCATTTCACTCGTGAGACTACTCTCACAATCTCACGATTCAATTCGAGAAATTATTCCAAATTTTTCTCAATGGAAAATGAATGACTAGACATCGTTAATCGGTAGCAAAACCAAATTGAGTCAAGTGTATGTTTTCCAAGACACCCTTTTTTGAAAAGAGGGGAACCCATTCATAGAATTAATGTGCTAACTGTGTAAACACTCACATCCTGTTCACTATAACCAATAGTAGTATAGTTAAAAAATCATGGAATATGCCCCTTATAACCAATTTGTACATTATAAACGGTTGTACATTATAACCGGGTCCCTATGTATTTCCCCAATGACATTTCACGGGGGCCAGAGATTTTGTACGTTACAACTGGTTGTTCCTCATAGCCGGTGTTGTTATATACGATTTGTACTGTATATTTATTTAAGCAGTTGCTTTTTGGAAACTTCATGTTATAATACGAGGGGCAGTCAAAAAAGTCTTGCATATTCGTTTATTATTCGAAAACCAAATGTCGTAAAAAAAAACTGAAATAGCCATTTTAATGAACAGGAAATTTGCTATTTTTCAATGAAGGACCCGAGTTTGTCAAGTGGACAAGAGAGATTGAAGTCGCTTTGAAAGGTCAGGTCTACTAAAGGAACACTTCAGTGGTCAAAAATTCAAAACAGACGACGATGTGAAACTTGCGGTTCGGCAATAGCTGCATAGCCAACATAACGGATTTTAAGAGAGGGGTATAAACAATCTCATCAAACGTTGGGATATGTGTCGACAAACTCTGGTCCTATATTGAAAAACAGCAAATTTCCTGCTCTTTAAAATGGCCATTTCAGTTTCTTTGTACATCTGGTTTTCGAATAATAAACGAATATGCAACACATTTTGACCGCCCCTCGTATAGTCTATGCTGCTCAACTAATTGGTACTTTCATAACCGGATGCATTCTAACATATTAAGTTGCAGTAAACTGAGATTGTAGAGGAAGACCAACATAAATTGTTTATCTTCCAACTTAGCATAAAGTGTTTTAGGGTAATTTTTTTCTTCTAAGTGTGTTTCTCGGAAAAATATACATGTTGGGCCAGCAGATGGTATCTACATTTTTCTGCCTACTCTTTAATGAAAATTAAACACAATTTTCAAGATGCTCTATTTGAATTATTCGCAAGATCCTTTTGTTTATTCTAAAATAAAAAAATATTTTTTTCCATGAATTTCAAAGCATGTTTGCTTTTTATCAAACTGCTTTTGTTTCTCATCAACTCATGAAAAAATCAAAATGATAGTGAGTGATATTGGTAAAATGCTTTTTTGGTCCATTTGCATCTATTATTCAGTATGGACACGTTTCAGGTCAGGCTTTGTTCACATCGACCAAAAGTTCAAAAATAAATGCTGAAATCTCGGACGCAAAAACATTCAGCAACAAATCCTTATTGATCATGTTGTCATAATGGAAACAGTTTCAAAAATGTACAGCCGAGTTGCACTAGCTTTTATCCCACGCAAAGAATTTCAAATATTTATTATTTTATTATCGAAATAACACCACATACACTATAGGTGGCAAAGTTTGTTAGAATTCTGGCTGATTGTATACAAATCAGATAAGCAGTACAATTTAGTTTCCTTTGGGAATGCAGATACTGCAGTTTTTATATTGAAAAATATGAAGAGGTCTGCTTAATAGCATTTTACCAGCTTTTAAGAGATGAAATTCTGGAACATTTTCTTGCCTAAACAATGATCCGCTTTTCACTTAATGCATTTCTTATAACAATCAACGTTTTCGTGTTCAAATATATGACGTCTTTAACCTGAGCTATTAGAGCTTTGAATAATAGATTACGCCATTGTTTGAGGATAACATTAGCACTGGTTATATATAGATATCAAAGATATTTCAGGAATACTGAGGCGTTGCATACAAGTATGGATTTTATTTACTTACGTTTAGCAGAATATTTTGGCTTAGTGCAGTACCTGAAAAAAAAAAGAAGATAAATTACAATGCTGAATAAAATTTCACTTAAATTACTACAATATCTTTGTAGAACTTTGTAAACACAACAACTAAGTTGCAATTTCAGATGCTGATGGTACAGTTTTCCCTTCCCTTTCCCCAAAGCTGTAAAAAACCTGGAATAGTCAGGGAAACTGGAAATTTACCTGGACTAGTCAGTGATTTGATTGGAAAAAATATAAAAGTTATTTTTAATATAATAAGCAATATACAGTAAAATATCAACAATCTAAAAAACAACAATCTTCACAGTGACATATGTATTTTGCATTTTTACTGGTCAGGACAGTCAGTGAAACTTTCTTTACTGACAGGAAGTTGACAATTAAATTTAGTGGAAAAAGCCTTATTATTAATATTATAGTTGAATATTTATTTGCTATTGTTATTTTGACTACTTTTTCTTAGAATATTCAGTACAAACTAATTAACACTATTTAACTTCAAGTAATTTTTTTTGCAAAAACCCTGTAAAACAAAAGCATCAGCAATCTCAAATAATTGCATTCAACAAAAAACATGATAACTTAAGTGAAAAAATAACGCAAGAACATGAGGGAACAACTAAACGCACTACTTAATGTCACGTTAATGGATATTGCTTATAACCATAGATTCTCTGTTCACCTTGAACTATAATTGAGGACATGTCGGTAGCAGGATTAAGCCACATCAATCGATTTAGTTATCATGAAATTGGAACCAACAAACCTTCTTGTCGTATAATCTTATAAATAATTTGATACAATTATGGTGTGGAGTCAAAAGCGTATATACGTAGTCTGATTCTGCAGAAAGAAATACGATACTGCAGACTTGTACTGTGTATCTGCAATCGATATATGGGCTAGCTATTTATGATCTGAGTGGCAATATGACATTGTTTATTCAGGACAATACAGCATATGTATAGATATAATGTTGTTATTTTGGACACATATTTCGAAAACAGCTTTATTTTATGAAATGTCATTTTTTATTCATGCATGGAAAATGAGTTATATCCTGAAATTATACATGTCTTTTTAGTATGCACTTCAGTCACTTAATAAACTCAGATTCGTATTCAATTTTGGCTAACTGAAAGTTTGGTAAACTGTACAATAAGGCAATTTTGAAGGACTAACAACATTTGGAATTTAATAAATATGGAATGTTAAACGAATTCGTAAATTGAAAACAGATTTACAATATACTACCAGTTAAAAATGTTCTGTAAAGTAGTTCTGTTTGAAAAGAGCTGTACAGTAGTTCTTTTTCAAAAGTTCTTTACAGTGGTTCTGTTTCAAAGTATCTACACAGCAGTTGTTTCAAAAGATCCGCACAGTAGTTCCGTTTCAAAAAATCTGCACGGTAGTTCTGTTTCAAAAGATCTGCACAGTTGTTCTGTACAGTAGTTCTGTTTCGAAAGATCTGCACAGTAGTTCTTTTTCAAGAGTTCTGTACAGTAGTTCTGTTTCAAAAGATCTGCACAGTAGTTCTATTTCAAAATATCTGCACAATAGTTCTGTTTCAATAGACTTGCACAGTAGTTCTGTTTCGAATGATCTGTACAGTAGTTCTGTTTAAAAAGATCTGTACAGTAGTTCTGTTTCAAAAGATCTGCACAGTAGTTCTGTTTCAAAAGATTTGCACAGTAGTTCTGTTTCAATAGATTTGCACAGTAGTTCTGTTTCGAAGATCTGCACAGTAGTTCTGTTTCGAAAGATCTGCACAGTAGTTCTTTTTCAAGAGTTCTGTACAGTAGTTCTGTTTCAAAAGATCTGCACAGTAGTTCTATTTCAAAATATCTGCACAATAGTTCTGTTTCAATAGACTTGCACAGTAGTTCTGTTTCGAATGATCTGTACAGTAGTTCTGTTTAAAAAGATCTGTACAGTAGTTCTGTTTCAAAAGATCTGCACAGTAGTTCTGTTTCAAAAGATTTGCACAGTAGTTCTGTTTCAATAGATTTGCACAGTAGTTCTGTTTCAATAGATTTGCACAGTAGTTCTGTTTCGAAAGATCTGTACAGTGGTTCTTTTTCAAAAGTTCTGTACAGTGGTTTCTGTTTCAAAATATCTGCACAGCGGTTCTGCTTCAAAAGATCTGTACAGTAGTTCCGTTTCGAAAGATTCAAAAAACTGTACACACAAGTTCTGTTTCAAAACACTTGCACAGTATTCTGATGCGTAAGAACTGTTTGTTCCATCCATTACAGGGTGGGCCAATAAAAAGTAAGCCAACTTTATAAAAATCATAAAATGGTTATTTGTTAATGAAATTTATTGAAAATTTGTACATGTGTACTTAAATAGGATACAAAGAAATTCCGTATTTCGAGACGATTTTTGGACGCTTGGAATGAAATTAATCAAACAGCAATCGACGAGTCAATCGCCCAATGGCGCATGCGCCTTAGGTCTTGTATTTCCGCGATAGGTGCTAACTTTGAACACACATTGAAATAGAGAATTTTTTTGTATCTTATTTAAATACACATGTACAAATTTTCAATAAATTCCATTAACAAATAACCATTTTATGATTTTTATAAATTGGCTTACTTTGTATTGTCCCACCCTGTAGTTTTCATGACGTTTACAGCTCACGTCAAGTTAGTTAGCACCAGCTGGGAAAAAGCATCCTGTAAGTTGAATGACACTACAGAATGTAACCCTAAATTAATACTAAGTACATGAACGATAAAATCCACTATTTCAATATCATCAGAGGCTGCCAAATTAAAACTGATGAATTGATGAAAACGAATTCCATATAAACTCGAATATTGCCTTTTGCTCCACAATCGGATGTCGACATGATTGACATTTCATTGAAATGCGTCGATTCGTATTCTAAGGTTGACATGAACAATATCACTTTTGCATATTATTAATAAATAATCTTATGTCAACTCTCATACATTTGGACAAGCTCGACCATCCTATAAAAATTCCCATTACTGTTGCGACCCAAATGACGTCAACAGAACTGGAAAACCCGTGATTGGTTCGCAGTAATAAAGATAAATTCTTGTGGAAGAATACTTTGTTTTATTTTATACAACAATAATATAAGTTTTTTAAGTTCAACGGATCATACATTAGTATGATAATAAATAATAGTACAGTGGAATCTGCCTAAAAGCATACTCTTGGGACCGGTGAAAAATATGCTTTTAGACAGGTAAGTTTTTAAGCGGGTCCCAAGTAGGGATAGGAACATTTTATGCTTTTAGAGAGGTTATTCATTTACACAGGATGAATTAATACAGGTTTTACTGTACATGTATTTTAAAAGTTATAGAATTAAATCCAATTAATATATTTTTTAATGCACAATTTATAGAAAAATATGTTTTGTTCCATTTAAAGCAAATATTTGTTTTTACTTTATGTAAATTTGTAAAAGAAAATTCGATATTTAGCTTATATATTTCACATATTTTTACATCTTACAATATTATATCATTTATTCAATGTGGATTGTTACTGCAACAAAAAACCCATCATAACAAGAAAAATGATTACAGCATTTACGTAATTAACGTACAATTATATTTAATATAAATTATAATATTGATGCTTGGCGTGTTTGAACTTTTTCAATAATATTTCATGGAAATTTTGTTACGCTAATACCTAGAAGTCACATAATATGGATTGTTTACCAAGTACAGCGTACACACAAACAAGTTAGGATAAAAATAAACTTTCCAGGGATAAATTACCTGTTAATGCATAAAAAACTGCTTGAAATATTTAATTTGTTTAATGCAAATACTCAATTACTGTCCATTAAATTAGAAACCCCCACTGATGGAAAGTGCTAGCTAGAGTGCTTACAAGTAATATTACTTAAATTATGACTTATCCCTTGTCAGACTAAATGGAGTTGATAACAAAAAAAAAGTTCCTCGTTAATCACCATGCAGGAATGGCGATGGTAGATAATAAACAACATTAAGCATTAACGTTGTAAGCTAATTGATTATTTTGGAATTACAATTAACTCAACCTATAGTACATGCACTGTAAATGTGTACTTTCTGCCTCGCTAGTCCAATAACAGCGAGTGTCACGTGCTACCACCGCGATGGCTATGCTAATTAAGTTTCGACATAATTTTGTGCATAATTAATGAGCCATTGACTATTGCAAATAAGGTAAATCAAGCGCATATAAGCACTGATAAAGTTTGCGATGCCAATTTGATAATGCTGCAACTGATAATTCGGCCAAAGTATTGAGCGAATTGTGAGATGGGGAATCAATTTTCCGGTTCGTTTTCAATTTGTTGGCGGCATTTGCAAATTTATAGATTTAAAGTAGCAAATTTGAGCGTTACCAGGATGCAATCGATTGATGCACGAACTTCATATGCGAAATGTCATGTATGGTTTGGACAAAATGAGACTAAAGGAAGTGCATCATTTCCAACAGAAAATAAGTAATTATTGTAATGATAAATAAAACTAATCGGATTAGGTTGAAAGGATTGTGTTCAATTTGGAATTTGCATACATGCCTTTCTTACGTACAAAAGAAGGATATTATATTTGTTGCATAACAACATGGGGCTGAAGTCTCGAAAGAAAAGAGGGTAGACACCTTCGAAAAATTGTCTATATGAAAAAGAGACAAATTTTCAAAGTTGTCTACACTCATTTCAATATAATATATTTCTATAAATATATTACGCACTAATGAATTTATTGTTATCAATGATCTCACCGGTTTTAATATTATACTTCCAAATTTCTATGATTTTCATTCATTAACTACCCTGCCAAAAATGAACTTAAGAAAAACTTAAGAGAAACTCAACTTTTGAAGTGAAACTGCAGTTTGGACGAAATCTATGCAAACAAAACTGAAGAAAAACTAAAAAATAACTTAAGTTCATTTTTGCCCAAAATTAACTTAATAAAACCTTAATAAAAACTCAACGTTTGAAATGAAACTGCAGAAAAACTGCAATTTGGACGAAATCTATGCAAAAAAAACTGAAGAAAAACTAAAGAATAACTTAAGTTTTTTAAAGTTTTTCTTAAGTTCATTTTTGGCAGGGTAAATAGTGAAAAATATGCTTTTAGACAGGTTCATTTATACACGCAGGTCCAAAGTTGGGACTGTCACATTTTATGCTTTTAGAGAGGTTATTCATTTACACAGGATGCGTTTAGACAGGTTCTACTGTAGCATCATTATGACAATGACATGGAATGACAGCGAGCAATCCATACAATCTTTTATGCTATGCTTGTTGGCCAACCATTTCAAGAGAATGCTCCTACGTCAGAAGCGACTTAGACATCATTGTTAGATTGCATTTTTACTTAATCTGGACTTTCGCCAGAAAGGCATAAAATAAGCAAAGATGCATAAGTGTATTTTATCCAAGGATACTAAATGAATTATTATGGATGAACTATTACACAAAATTACAAACTTTGATGTAGTTATAATATTGATTACTCATTTTAAAACACATTTAAGAACATGAGTTGTTTGTTGGATTGCTATGCATGTAGAAAGCCTTCATATGTATGGAAAAGTTATCCAAAAGCTAAACTATAAAGTAGACAGGAGTTGTAGTATTTTGCTTTAATGAAGCTATATCTCGATTGCAATAAGATGAATTTAGTTACAGTAAACCTCCAATTATCTGCGACCAGTGGGGTAGCGTGAGATTTCATTTGCGTTCAGGAAAAGTAGGTGCGCCAGGGGCCGATCGGAAATTCGTGATCCCCCTATTTTATGAGGCCATACAAAAGGGGGCACTGCAATTATCCGCACGGGATTTCCCCCCAACATTATCCAAAATGGCTCCCAAACTAGGAAAACGCAAACTTGTAGTGGCTGACTTTCGACGAAGCTGACCCGGGTTGGCAAATCTTGACAGACGATGAAATCGTACAACAGTGCAATGCAATCGGCGATTTACCGAACAGCGATGACGATGAAAATGATGAGGAGAGCATTGATGATGCAGAATTTATAAATGGAGAAGCGTTTGAAATGGCTGAAAAACTTATGCGTTGGTATGAAAAGCAGTCGGACGCTAAAGGCTCCTTCACACTTCCACGTTTTTTCTACGCTAAGTGCGCTTATGCGCCTAACGCGGGCTTAAGTTTCGGCAACACCCTACACATTCTTACGTCCACGTTACGTCCACATATTCGATGTCCAAGGTTTGAAAAAGAACGTCTGCTTTTTTCATCTCTCTTCCCATTGGCCGGGACGTCTGCTGTTGAAATCTCGCTTCCCCATTGGTCGAAATAGAAACTGTTTCTATTCTCCTACGTGGCCCTTACGTACCGTACGCGTGGCGAAGCTGTCTGCTAGTGACGTCAAAACTTCACGTAACGGGCGTAACGTAGCGAAAACGTGGAAGTGTGAAGGAGCCTTAAGGCCTAGGTGGCCACCCATGGCGGCGAGGGTCACACATCTAAGCAGTTTACTGGTTCTACAACTTCCCCTTCTGAGATAACCCTTAAGAGAGGGTCGTTGTGACGGAAATTTATCTAAAACCTTGTGTTTTCGTTGGTGTGGACTAGGCTTTATAGAAGATCATGCTGTATACCTGGTTGACCGCGAAGCCCCATCGGACCTTCGACACCGATCCCCTCTGGTCCACGGTCGCCTTTCTCCCCACGTTCACCTAAAATAGATGATAATTTGATTAAATAAACCAACTCTTTTTAAATCAGATGAGATTTTTAAATCTTAAAAACTGAAATTAATTTTTTACCTCGGTTGCCCTGCGATCCAGGCGGTCCAGGCAAACCTGGCATGCCCATGAATCCTCTGTCACCTGGTAATCCAGGTAAACCATTGTCTCCTAATTTCAGGGAGAAATTGATTAGACATTGTTTTATCAAGTAATTATCCCCCATGTTGCAAGACTCGTAAGTTATCAGGACTAGGAACAAGTATTCGCTATCTCTCGATAGTACTATTTTGTGCAGATTTAATTTTTCACATAATGAAAACATGTGGACTTGTAGTCGATATTAAAAAAAAAATTACCAAAACATTTATATAATAGAAATTTGTTATTTAGTATTTTTCCAAAATTCTATCTTCCTCTAAAAGTGACTACTTTCAGTAACAGTTTTTTTGCGATAAAATTCAACATCTTAAAAGTTTTATCACTTTATTTATAAATTTTGAAAATTTTTTCATTTTTAGTTGATAGCATACATGGGAATAACAACTTTGTTTGCGTTTAATAAAACTCAATGATCAAAACTTTGTTATTTGACTAGCGTATTGACAATATCATGAATTTAACCAGATTTTATAAAAAAAATGAATGGTTTTCTGCAATCTTGAAGTTGAGCAATTTTTTAACATTTTGTTTAAACTCGTTTTCAAGTCAATGTCTGATCAAATTAACAAAGTTGTGCCTCAATAAGATAGGAGCAGGCCCCACATCGATCCTGTCCGTGATGTCCCCTCTATACCCTCCATTGACCGAAACTTAATTTCGGAATTATGTGGGATGTATGAGTGTATCACGTGTGAAAAAAAATCAAAAGCCGCCAAAATACAAAAAAGGGAAAGTGAAATGCGTAATGAAAGTGATGGTGATCGGGTTGAGGATTTAGTGATGATCAGGTGAGGATTGGATCCGGCTTAATTGGGTTTACGGGTGTTAAATTGGTGACAGATTCTTTAATATTGGACGTTTTTTTGGTTTTATTAATAGGGGTACTCAAACTTTTCACTTGTGCAGTTGGGCTATCTGCATTTGACCCATATATGGTGTGCATTAGATTCAAACAGCTCTTCCAAGTTCCACAAGTTGTCTTTTATGACAGCTTGTGCAGGCCTGCCAAGTTGAACCTCCTTTCCCCCTCAGCACTTCCTGCCAGTAGGTCCAGCTAATTAGAAGGCGTCATTTTAAAAACTAGGTCAACACATGTACTATGACCCCAATTAACTGATAAACTGCAGGCATGTGCGAAATTTTTGTGGTCTGTTTGAGTACCCCTAATAAAGATAATAAAGGCTCCACATGCAGTTTAGACTGTTTTTAATGGATTTTTGCAAAGTTTGGATCAACATGGACATGCATTAACATGCTCGATTTTTTAAAAGCCTGGCAAACTGGGAATCCATATCATGCGACAAACACTCAGGAACACTTTTCTAATTAATGCATCTGTAACTTTTGGATACATCTATACCTCGATATACGACCGCACTTTATACAGCCTTAATTATGGCACTTTTTCGATTTACGGCCCGCAACATTTCGTTATAGAGCCAAAAAAATGTTATACAACTAAACCTTGCTATACGGCCGCTCTTTATACGATCTTTCGCTATAACAGCCTTTTTTAACCGAGCACTTTTTCGATTTACGGCCCACAATGTTTTGTTATATTGCCAAAAAAATTGTTATACAACTATATCTCGCTATACGGCCGCTCTTTATATGACCTTTCGCTATAACAGCCTTTTTTTAATCATGCCACTTTTTCGATTTACGGCCCACAATATTTCGTTATACAGCCAAAAAAACTGTTATACAACTATACCTCGCTATACGGCCGCTCTTTATACGACCTTTCGCTATAACGGCCTTTTTTAATCATGGCACTTTTTCGATTTACGGCTCACAATATTTCGTTATACAGCCAAAAAACTGTTATACAACTATATCTCGCTATACGGCCGCTCTTTATACGGCCTATCGCTATAACGGCTTTTTTTAATTATGGTACTTTTTCGATTTACAGCTCACAATCTTTCATTCTAACAGCCAAAAAAAATGCTGTAATTAAAGAAAATGGCCAAAAAATGTGATAAATTACCCCAAATTGCACAAACAAGGTCGGATTTGGCTAATAATAAAATAACTTATGGGTTTCACTTCGTTTAAGAAGGGAAAAAAATGAAAATCACAATGCAGAAATAACTGAATTGTTTACGGCTTTTTCGCTTTACGGCCAACTTTTCCGGAACGTATCTAGGCCGTAAAGCGAGGTATAGGTGTATTTTGTCCTTAAAACCATCCTGAATTCAGTATTTATCTTCATCTACATGCACACAGTTAAAACACGTTTATGCAGGAACATGGGGCCTTTCAAGAAATACCATTTTTAAAATTGTGGATACGTAACTATATATACAACCACATTGTTTCGTTGTGCTCATGTTTTTTTTATTGTGTTCCAGATCATGGTGAACCCAAGTCTGAGAAACAACTCAAGAAGTCTGAGGACCAACTCAAGAAGTCTGAGGACCAACTCAAGAAGTCTGAGGACCAACTCAAGAAGTCTGAGGACCAACTCAAGAAGTC
>JAQGAE010003225.1:0-15303 GCA_034696685.1 Julus scandinavius | reverse complement strand
CCCTTGTTTTCAGCCTAATCTCTGCTGCCTAGTTGCTGACGTCACAAAGTCAGTTCTCTGGTGAGTAGGTTGTGTGTGAATACGGCTTTCAACTCTGTATCGACGTAATTGCAGAAATCTGGTGAGCATCCACATATCACAATTTCACAAACATATTTGCAATATCCTGTTTCAGTTTCGTGTTTTAACTAGTGTGTACTAGGCATTAGGGATCAAACTTGGTTCGTGATTACTGGATTTTTAATCTTAAGATTTGAAAACCTTGTTGAACCTATTGAATTTCACCTGTTCCAATCCATGATAAATTTGGAGGAAGCACGGATATTACAAGATTGAAAGCTTCTGCTTTATATACAGAGAAAAAAACATCACGAAGTTCATTTTAATTCTGTTGGCCTCAGAATGTCTTAATTCTTCTGTATGACGTCATGCCGAATCTTATAGGCGCACTGAATTGGAAATCATGTGCTGTTAATCACAATTTGAAAAGCTAAGTTATTGGCTACCTTGGTCTTTTACGACCTTCTTTGTCTGCTATTGCGTTTGTGAGATTCTTGCTTGGTTAATTCATTGCGAATTGTAAATTTATAGACAAGCTTGATTTCTTAAAAGATAAAAGCGTATTCTGATCAACGTTAATAATGCACTAAAATGCATACTTGTATACACATTATGTTGTGTATCTTTGAATCTTATTGTGTGATAAAATGTAATTATCTAGCTTGATGATCTATAGGACGTTCTGTTTTATTGAACCAGATATTGGTACTGAATTACAGAATGTGTACTGAAAATAAAAAAAACGTTTCTATCAACGTTAATTAAACATAATTTATATTTTTAAAAAATGGTTTGGAAAAACTCTTATTTACGTGATTAAACAAGTTTATTAGTTATTAATGATAGTTCCTGTTTTTCAAATAAGTTTTCTGATTTATTTTGCCATTTTTGTTTAAATGACTCATTTAAATTTTTCAAATAAAGTTTTGAAAATTGCTATTTCTTTAATTAACTTTAATGTGAAAGTAGGGGTTGTTTTAGAATGCGTTAAACACAACTTCTGGATATTAATTCAAGCTTTGCTTTCTTAATGCTCATCTGCAATTCAGTTTTAACATGCAATTTTAGAACTTTACTGTAGGCTCATAAATGTACTTGAAATTGTATAACATTATCACATTCCCGGAGGTCCATGAAAAAATATTTGTTCCCCCCTTCCCATCCCCCCAGCTTTTTAAGCATTGAAATTCGTGAACACTTTGCTGATTTGCAGGTGAGCCATTCTAACGCTTTCTCCATGCAAATCACACAACTTCATGCTAAATTGAAATTTTGATCAAATTTACAAGTTTGGATTCGAAATGCTCTATTTGCATTCTGAGAACCACATTAAAGTATACATATTGAATTAATGAATGCATTTTGAAATTCAGTGTTGACTGGCACACTTTGCCACAATTAATGTCCCAATTACATGAAGAGTTGTCATATTGGTATCTTGCCAATTGGATGTCATACTATATGTAGAAAAGCCATGCTTTGCCTATTTGGTTATTGCATGGGGAACATCATTTTCGAAAAATGATAGATTTCTTCATTTGTTCAGATGATGCAAAACAACATGATTTGGAATCAATGAGAAACTGATATATGTGTAGTCAATTAAACACCAAAAACAATATGAAAATTGAATGACTTCACTTTGCCTTAATAATACTTTGTCTGTAAAACATAAGAGACCATTCACGTCACCTAAATTCCTTCAAAAATGTACTTCCCCCCCGCCCTACCTCCTGTCCACATGGTGTTCATTTCAGCTCAGACACCCCCCTCCCTCATGGACGTCCATAATTTTACTTTTATAGTAGGGTGTCTAGAAATTGGAACATACAAAGGCCCATCCTATAAATTTCCAAACACCTGCCTCGCTACCAAGTCCAAGACATTTTTCCAGATTTTCCTGGTTAACCGAAATTTCCTGACCTCGAAGGGAAATTCCAGCATTAATTTGGTGGTTAGCACAAAGTTAAGCATAATTCCAGACTTTCCCGAGGTTTTAAAAATTCATGTACGTTTGGGACTGGGGACACATTTCTTCTGGTGTCCAATTCCCCTTTCACTGACCTTTAAAACTTAATGAAACAAAAAAATCCAAAAACTTAAAAAATACCATCATTAGTGGACGTCCATAATGGCTACCCCTTCCACATGGTGTCCATTTGCATAGCAGACCCTCCCCACTTGAGGACGCTTTTTTTCCATGGCCCCTTGGTGATTTAAGATTTTTACCAAATAAACGACTGTCCCAAATAACCGGAATCAGCAATAATTGCCTGTCAACATGCATGGCTTTCAATGAATGCATTCAAGACCAATGAATGCTTTATTCCGAATTCATTCTAGACGGAAGACCTTTTGAAATCCATGATCTCAGAAGGCGTGTATTTAATAAAAATCTATATGAAAATATATTTCAGTATTTGCAGAAGCCCATCTTATTAGCTACCGCATGATGGCGCCCGTTTCATCAACACGCGGCTTGTTGATTCCCAGAGCTCCTCCATGTTTTGAATTTGCCTGCGCTCTTCTTGTCTGGCATCTAGAAATAACCTCATTGTAAAAGAGACAGACTCGGTTTGCAAAAGTGAAAGTTGAGTTGAGGTTGAGTTGAGCTGGGTCTGCTTTTGACAGTTATCTTGAGTCGAGCGATAGTTTTGTTCTTGTTGTCAAAGTCGCTTATTTAGGAGGGTAATGTGACAACAGTGTATTGATTAGTACATGTTAACCAATGCCCGGGACCGACGTCGTCTTCGTCTTATTCTTATCCGCCAGAATGGAAACAGCTCACTGGTGGGGGTGGAGGGCTGGGGGAATCAAATCCCCCTTTTCCCCCCACCAACGTATCTATCCCCTCCCCCCTCCTCTTAAGGAATAAAAGATGTTCGTCACTTGCTGTCTGTCATTTGATGATGACGTCGACAGCGACAGTTCTCTGGATGGCAGGGCGATGATGAGGATGATGATGATGATGATGATGAGGACGACGACGATGATGATGATGATGATTGTGATGGCCACCGATCGATAGTGCCATTCTCAAAGCAGTGGCTGCTACCTGCACATCCCCCCGCGTGCCAGTCGCAACTGTCCTGGACCCCATTTGACCGTCTTTTTTTTTCTCCTGCAGCAAATTGACCGTTGTCCATCAATGCCAAGTTGCTCGGCAATTTATGGATCCATTGTTGTTGCATCCTCTTCGATAAGACAGAAGGGGTTCATTCGGGTGCCATTGTCCTCTTTATGGGCGCCATTAAAATTGCATGGCCTTAAATCACAGGTGGTGCCAGAATATGATTCACTAATTTTTGGTGGCAGTGCATCATACGTTGGCTTGTCCGCCCACTCGACCCCTGTAGTAGGCATCTGTAGTGACGCGCCATTTTGGGTCGTTATAACGCGTTTTTTGGGGGAAAAAGTAGTGGTCAGGGATTAGAAGGGAAGTGATGACCAGTTATAGGTTTTGGATTAGTTTTGTGAGCAATTCCAGCCGTTTTTCAATGCCTCTTTTGGATGGTGGCTGACAGGATACTTCAGCAGAACACAAGACAAGTCAGGGGCGAAAGGGTTAAAACTGATTGTCGTTCAAGATGAGATGAGATGTTGAATTCAAAAGGCCCTTATAGAACACAAAAATCACATTTTGACACCAATTTAGATCTCATGAAGTTCAGGTTTTTTCAGAAGGATTTTGTAAGGGATCAATCTAATTTGATTGCTGGTTTATTAGATAACTGATCAAGAAACCTAATCAAGAATTCTGAAATGTGATCATTGGTCCCACCTGTAGATAGAACACCCATGGTTATCATATGAACAACTCATCAGCGCACCTGATGTGTACTTTTATCTTAAAGTGTTTGAGATTTTAAACTTAAAATGTGAGTGTGATGTACTAATTATTGCCAGTATGGCTCATGGCAGGCCAATTAGAAAAAAAAACAAGGAACGGCGCTTGAAGCATCCAGAACTTCCTTATGTTGTTTTGACCAATCACTCTGATGCAATTTGACTCGCTTAAAATTCGTGGTAAAGTAAAATTAAGTAATCTACTATACGAGACTTTCTTAATTTTCATAAAATGGTGACGTGGGTACTTTGGTTATCTATGCTTGTCATGGTAAGACAACCATCGCTCAAACTACTGAATTGTTAGACAAGGGCATCTCTTATCAATGCACTCGATTTGCATATTAAAAAGCAAAATGCAAACATGCGCAAAATGTAGTTGACGTAACCTGACTTGTTTTTTTAAAAAAATGAATGTCTGAGGTGGGCGATGACAGCTATTGCCTACAGCAAAAAATATTACGAAGGATAACCTGGACTTTCAACAATACGTTTATTACGAACTCCATCACTGAATAGTTATGAGATCGGTATAATCCTCCGAGGAACTAGTTTTTGCAAAAAAATTATGGAAACTTGTAGCATGACATCATTTGGCTAACAAAGCATTTCGACATGTAACATCAGAGAACAACTAACTACTAATCACAAATCGTCAAACTATCTTTGATTTCTGATGTGTGCTATGATTAAATTTAGTATTTCTGGCAGCATACTGCCAAGCATAAAAAAATCTACACTGTGAGTCATAAAAAAGTAGAACCCAATAAAAATAAATCACAACTTCGTGGAAAATGCTTCGATTTAAATGAAATTTGGCACTTACATAGAACAATAGTGTAGGAACAAAAAACTTGTTCCGGACATGCGACAATTCTCGGATTTTTTCATTTTCGATCACCGGGAACCGCCACAGTTCATCGAACCCAACCACTGGCCACCAAACAGTCCGGACTTGAATCCAGTGGACTACAAAATTTGGAGTGTTCTCAAGAAAAAGGTTTACAAATCGATGATTAATAATATCGAAGACTTGAAACTACGAATTAAGAAAACTTGGATTGAACTCGAGCAGCGTATAATTGATTCGTCAATCAAAGAAGGGCGCGTTGGACTCCGGGCTTGTGTAAAAGTCACCGGAGAACATTTTGTGCACATTTTATAATTTATTTTTATTCCTACAGTATTGTTTTATGTAAGTGCTGAATTTCATTTAAATGCATTTTTCACAAATTTGTTATTTGTTTTCTTATTGGGTTCTACTTTTTTATAACTCAGTGTATATATTACATAGGGTAAAATGTATATCACGGAATGGATTTCATCTTAGCTGAAAACGGTTGAAATCCAAATTGTATAAGTTTACAAAGGGCATTTTCAGAATGTCGTCAGATTTTGTGAATTTAGCTTGTCTCGATCAACATCATCTTGTCAGAAAAACTAAATAGTCGATGTCACGTAATGTCTCTAATGCCATTGCTTTGACATAAATTAAATATTCAAAATGTGAAACTATTTTATTAAAAGAAATTGTTGAAACATGCTACTTGTGCAAATTAGCATGGACTACAGAGTAATGATGTAGAGATCTGTATTCCTCACAAGACATTGGAGCTAGTATAGTACCTGCATTGTATGTAATTAATTTTCAAGTAATCTTTCCCTACTTTCCCTGAGTTTGGACGACCTCCTACCATTAATTGTCTAAAAATCTTTTTTGCTGGAAGCCATAACTGTGGAATCAAGCGACAACCAGCATTTCTGATTTAAATTAGGACCTCTATAAAAAAAAATCAAAAAAATCCAAGATGGCCGTCGGTAAAAAACCTTTTAGCCATTTTCTGTTTCGTTTATCGTACTAGTCTTAACGCCATGAGCTTATATTTTTGCTATTTTTATTGCCGTGGGTTGATTTAGGTTGAGTTTATGCTTTTACCTTTTCTCTGAGATGAAGGGGGTGGCATCCAGGTGGACAGATTTATGACTGGCTTGTGGGCGGTTGTTTTGCCATAAATTTCTGCGAGTTGGCACCTGTAGGCTACGTGAACATTTCAAAAACACGTCTCTTCTATGTTTTTTTTTTTTTTTTTGCCATGGTGTTTTTTTAGGGAAAAAGTTAGTTATTCATCCGCTAACTCGCGGGTAAGCCATGCTGAGATTGAGCTTGCACGAGGGAAACCTTCCAAACTGCTATTTGAATATTTCAACTATATGGAATTCCCTGATGGTGCTGGAAAATTGAAGGTTGCCATTGATGGCCATTGATCCCCGCGTTAACAAGTTGTACCACGTGACTGATGATGCACGCTCAACCTGTAATCAATGATGGCCAATCTGTTCTGGTCGTCAGCTTATTGATGGGCGAGCGGCCAATCAGCTACTAGTGTACTGTGGGCACAATGTTTCCTAATGTCCAGTTAATCTTAGTCAGGTTCAGCTCCCCCTGACGGTGTATGGGCCTTTAGCAACTCATCGCGTGCTGTCATGTTTTGAGCATTATCACTAGTAATGCCCCCTTCCATATATAGGTCGTTGGGTGTGTCCAGTATTAAAATAAGACATAGCCATTGATAGTTTCATAATGTCCAATTAGTCTTAGTCCCGTTCAGCACCCCCTGGTGGCGTACGGTCACTTGTTGTAATGGTTTTAGCATCAATAGGACATTGGGCGTGTCCATTTGGAAAAACGTATGCTCATTGATGTGAAATAAGCATAAAATGTTGTTATTGGTCACTTATGTTTAAATTGTTATTTTATATCGCTTATCTAAGTTTTTTTGCATACAAAGCAGATATACATATTTATAGAAAAAAATACAATAATTGGCGTCCTGGATTTTTTTTTCTGAATGACCAATGACAGCTACTAATTCATTTTAATTAGTAGCCATAATTTACTTGTTCTTCTAACATTTATTAGGTTATTTGATGGATTGCATTACCTTAAGCGATGAATGAGGGCAAGTAAAGAGATTCTCGTGAAGGATATTTAATGACCGATTTTTTTTTTCTTTCTATACATGTATTGCCGAATGAAGGTAATGTACAGAATGAATACTTGATGTACTTTAGGATGTACTTGCACTATTTATTTACCAGGGAATAACTAACTTTATGATGCATGCATTTTGATTAAAGTTACCAGGCAACTGAATCACGTGATTTAAGCAGATTAACTTGTTTCTGAAGCCAAGTCTCCACTGAAGGCAACATTCAACACTCAACACTCAACATAAAATATACAAACACTCAAACACAAACCTGAAACAGTGAATACATCAACATGTTGCAGTATGCTGAGGTGTCTCCACCAAAAGTTGAAAAAAGTTGGACAAAAATGTTGCCACTTTACTACGCATGCTCAGCCATGTGCTCAAATGCGGACCTGAATGCTTGGTAAGGCCTTTGGTAGAAGCGCCTTTTTGACCTCATAGCTGAACATGCGCAGTAAAGTGGCAACATTTTTTTCCCTTTGATCCGGAGCGATCAGCGAAATGTTGACGAAACCATGGTTCTGGCAACAAAAATGTCATAAGTTTGCTCAAACATCATGGTAGGCAAACTTGTATTCATTATTTGTTTCAGCAAACCATGTTGACGAAACATTGCACTTATACATTTCTGCTGCTTTGAAATTCTTTACTATACACAAGTTGCCTCTGATGACCAAAGATGGTAGCAGCATGAGCAACTTCTGGTGTTGATTTTGATATCTTGTTCAAGAAGTTGTCTCTAGTTTCCCATATCACTAATTGTTCAAAGAATCGAACCGAAACTCATTGAAATGTCCGGGAAATAATCTATCAGGGTTTTTCCCTAAACAGCCGTTAAATTTAGATATGGCAACATCGATGTCATTGCCACTGCTTGCTCAATAATCTTCAGGGTGTGAAATAGTCAGGTGTTGCATTTATGATGACATCAGATTCTTGCTACAGGCCAAGAAACTTGTAAGAAATCTGGCTCCAGAATGGTTTTTTTTTTCCTGAAAATGTCAAGACTATAAATTGCACATTTCGGAGTGTTAATGCATTCGACTAATATAAGCTCCATAATCCAACAATTATACGTTGTAATGTTCCGACTTTGTTTCGGATTTCCAAAACAGGTGGACCCATTAATGTCATGCCTATTATAATCTGAAAACGTATCAATTTGTTAATCAGCACGATAGCCCCTGCATGGCACACCAACGCCAATTTTTAATTACGTTTAGTTTTATAATCCTGGCGCCATTAAACAATTATGAGGTTTGGTTTGTTGTAATTAATAACCGGTTATTCGCCGAGCCGCTTAATTTAGTCCCACTAATACGTTAATTCTGTTTCTACATATCATGAAATTGTTGAAATTTGATAAAAATCAGCAATAAAATGAAACCAGTGGAGGATAATATATTTCAACTGTGGTGAATTGACTCGTTTATTTTATAATGATTCTGCAATTATTCATTGAGTGAACCGCCTTATAGTGCAGTTTTTTTGTTGGTGTTGTTTTGCGAGGCATGTTAAGGCGTTTTTTTTCTTAATTATTTTTACCACTTTGTATTGATCCGCTTGTTGGCGGCCATCTTGAAAATGGCATGCTCGCATGCAATTTCACGCAGCATTTCCTATTTGAATTTGGTTTCTGCATCGAATTAAGGAGCAATTTTAACCTTTTTTTTTTCTTCTCTCCACTCGTTTTCTCCGCAAACTATAATGGGCCTACACGGAATAGGAAATATGTCAATAAATAATGATATTAATAGCCATAAAAATAACCCACGAGATAAAGAGTTTTGGGAGTGTCACCTCACTGCCTTGTAGAATATAATAAAATGTTAGACATATCGCGTTATTTATATATAAGTTTGGAGCCTTGGACACGTGTTTTTTTCCCTCTTTTCTTCAATGTAGTCGGTCAAAATTTTGACCATTTTGCTATCACAACGTTGTAATAAACTCGGAGTGTTGTATAGGTGACAGCTAGGGTTTTCACAGCATGAATGTCAAATGCCACCCATGCAGTCAACCGTCCATGTTGTAGTATTTGAAGTGAAAATGCATGGAAGGGTAGTTGTTGTTTTTTTACTGCAGTTTAATAAAAAATGAAGTCTGAAAACTCCCGTTCACCCCACTGCATATATCACATTTGATAAGTACATGTCCTGTCTGGATGTTCTTCGATAAAAACTGGT
Source organism: Julus scandinavius (assembly GCA_034696685.1). NCBI lineage: Eukaryota > Metazoa > Arthropoda > Diplopoda > Julida > Julidae > Julus > Julus scandinavius. The sequence continues at coordinate 6,218 of JAQGAE010003225.1, read as the reverse complement.
TTTTAGTCAACAATAACGCTGGTAATTGACCAATAAGACCAGTTTTAATATCCCATCATGGCGCTAACGAAAAACTGTGCAACCGAACTAAAATCTAAAACTTGGGGAAAATTAGGCTTATTTTTTAATCTTAAGCCAAGGTCTCCACCAAAAGGAACATACAACATGGAGCTGAAGCCTGGAAGCACACATAAATAAACGTAAATACAAACATATATCAATGAAGTCGGAAACATGTTCAATGATGCCAAGGTGTAGTCACTAAAAGAAGCCAAAACATTTATACCCACGATTTGCATACCAAAAAATTCCAGGAAACAAGAATTGAGCCGAGTAGTGGAAACATTTTTTTCCTTTGATCCAGACCGCCTCCCAAGCGATCGGTCCAATGTGTCCAGAAACATGAATCTGGAGGCAAAAACGCGTCATAAGTTTGCTGAAACAAAAATCTAAGCAAACTTTTTGGGCAAATTTGTTTGAACAAACCTTGAATCCGCTTCCATTTGATGGTGACCTGGCTTTAGAAGCTCAAGTTTTGGCGCCAAAAGAAATAGTTTTTTTTACTATGGTTTTTAGCATCAGTTGTCAGTGTTGCAGTGCTGGGGTCTTGTTCGATTTTAAGAAATGCTAATGATGTTTTTTTTTAAAAATGTTTCATTCCCTGGAATTGCTATCTGATTAATGTACCCTAACCACGCGTACGAGATTTCTCAAAAGTCAATGAATGATATTCTTGACATGTTCGCTGTGACCTTTGTCAAGCACATACATGATGGGATGCAAGCTGGTTGCTAAGGTATACATTTGCATCTTAATATTTTCACCTGCATGTGCAACTCCGTTTTTCCGGATTTCCATCTGTCTAATCGAAAAATGGCATGTCGAATGCAGGTGTGTGGAGGATTTTAATATTCAATTAACAATTTATCTTCCAAGTTTAGGTTATAAACGAATAGCCACGTTTCTGATACACGATCAATTCTTGATTGATGCAGGGGATGTTTTGTGAAAACATGTTTCATTCCAAGCTTGAAGTCATATCCTCTCACTTAACGATGGATTGATGGCAAGCGCGCTTCAATCCCGGAACGATGGACGCATGCGCCATATGCTGTTTTCAGCGTTCTGATTATTCCATTAATCAAAACTGCCTGTCATGCCCCATTAATCAAAAACTACTTCATATGTTGTGTAAACAAATCTGACGAAGACGTTTCTGTGTACTTGAAATCGACACCCAGGACTGAAGAACTGTAGCAAATTTCTGGCAATCCTGGAATGGTGTTCACAATAGAGAGATTTAGCAAGAAACGTACGTTTCACTTCCGTTATTGTTGACCTCATGTGCGCATGCTCTGTTGAACGGTCAAATTCTGCGTTCAATAAACGTTTAGCATGCAATTTTGACGGTATAGGGCTCCGTCCCATGTAAAAGTTTCCATCCGTCATGCGCAGACTGTCAAAATCACGTTAAATTTGTTCAACCGTTGAAAACGTTCTAAATTCATCACATTTTTCAGGTATATGTGCAATTTCAAAAAAAATACGGTTATGTTCCCCTTTACCCATAATCCCATTTACGTCATCAGGCACATGTGCATTTCGCACAAATGACTTGATTTTTTGTGCTAAATCTCTCTATTATCTGGACCCAATCAAGAATCTATTATTACACGACTTTGGATTTTTAGAACGTTGCTTCAGGAATCATTCCAGATCGACAAGATCTATAGCTTCCCAAACGGTTTTTCGAAACCAATGCTGCTTTTTTAGCAAAAAGTCAGTAAGTTTTATTGGATGGTGCTATATTCTGAATTTCATAGTCAAACAGGAAATACATCTTTTGTTTTTCGACTCTTTAATTCCTGCCACATGGTTAATTGCAGTTGATATATTTATATTCTGCCTCCGTGCTAAATCTCTTTTGCATATACGAACCTTATAAATGAAACATTCTGCCTACAATCCTTTCATTCTAATCACACGGGGCTGCCTTATGATTTACGGAGCGCGCCAGGGGTGAAAGGTCGTGGGGCACCTATCCACCTAGTTAGGATTTATTAGACATTTCTACCGAAGTATAAAACAAAAAAAAAAGGCCTGAAAAGATTAAGGGCAGGTGCAGTTTTTGTTGAACAGACAGGCAGCTCCATCATTCAGCTGTTTGGCGTCTCCTCCTACTCATCATCATCATCAACATGAAGCTCAGGTGTACCTGGGAAATAGGTATTAAATACGAAAAATATGGATCCATAAACTGTTGAACCCCATATGGGGGGCAGAGGAAGGCTTGACGCGTTTTATTTTTCAACTGCAGGGATAATCTTTAAATCGAGAGTCATTCTGTGCTTTGGGGGAGGCGATGGTGACCTCAAACACGCCAAGAATGTCAACTTTTGGCCATGTGAAATGGCGCCCCGGTGCTTTTATTTTCTTCTTTACCACATTTTATCATGTTCTATCTATTTATTTCGCTCGATTTTACATGTGCCCGGGCAATGAGTTCGCTGTTTCGTATACTTAGGCGCTTACGTGCTCTCTTGTCTATATCAAGGTAAAACTCCATGGATGGTTAATTTTTTAAGGGGATTTTTGATGGACCAGTTGGGTGGCTTCGTGTAATTGAAAAATGTATGGGACGTTACTTGCGAAAAAGCAGTTTGACGAGAGTACGCGAAAGGCAAATGAGATTGGAACCAAATTGCAGCATTAAAAATATAATGCCCCAAGGAGCAGCTTCCATTGCCAACTATACGTTCGTTTTTCGGATTCCAAACCTGTGGTCATGAAATGGATTTCATCCTAGCTGAAAACAGAGATGGAGGAAACTGTGGCATGTGTCCATGCAAATTTGCATAAATTCAATCCTGGATGGTTTTCAATTCGGATGAAATCCATTTCGTGACCACGGAGATGAACAATTTGTTCAGCTATTGCATGTTTACGAGTATTTATACGAAGAGATGGATTTCAGCTTATTTGCCAAAATGATGGATCTTTATTCACTATGTTCGATTTCCATTTTTGTTTTGAAATGTTTTACTTGTAATTACTTATTTTATAGGTTTCTGAGGATAACATTGTATTAAAACACAGTTCATATTTAATAAAACTAATGCAGAAACCCACATTTTAATTCAGTTTAGGCGCAGGTTGGCACATGTCAGCTGATTTGTCAGAATTGAGCACTTTCTCTCACGTGCTATGTTAGCATTAACCACAGTTGCATACATGAATAATTTATGTTAATTATGCTTACTTGCTGGTTCGGTAACCTGGTTATTTGTTTAATTTTGCCTGCTATTCCTTGGGCTGAAGACAGTATCAGCAAACTTTTAACTCTTGTCGTCGTGTATTTTTTGAAGGTTTAGAAACACAATTTTCAAATTGCAATGTTGTATATAGAGGAAAATTTAGGGAAAATGAATATTGGGCAACTGGGGAAACAGACTATGGAAATGAAAAAGTCGACGATAAGGGTTGAAACAAAACAAATGCTGAAGGGGCACCACATCATTAAAACACTAGCTGATTTCCATAATAAGATTTTCAGTTTTCATAAAACGAAAGTTTTTTTTAGTCTCTTTAGGCCAGGCTTAAGTTCTATTTCAGGGTATCTCTCCAACATAACTTTTTCATTAATATGATTTTGGGGAATTTCAGTTCTGGGTTTACCGAACGACCCTCGAAACGCGTTAACCGTAAAGGCCACATTGATTCGTTTTCGACTGTAATTGAATGGGAACAACTTTTTTTTTTTTTTTTTTTTTACAAAAGTACGTAGGTGTCTTAATTCGATTTGCCATTTTCATCATCTCCACCTACCGTAACACGTGTTGACATCTGAAATCTTCTCCCTATGCACGTTTTGGCAGCCCCCATTTTTTGTGGTAGGGCGACACCCCTCACTGAATTTCCTATTTGAATAAAAATACTAGTGAATGGATAGACATGCCGGAATGAGGAAGTTAGCATAGCAAAAAGAAGGTTAAATGTCTCAGGGTTGGGGGTCACTTTTTGCAAATTGGAGGGTTACTTGGCAGGATGACTGAGTCGTCTACACCATTACACCACTGGTCAACCCCCCTTAATGGCACCCTCTTTAAGAACGTGCTCGTGTACAGGTGAGATTTGTAATCAATTAGCCTTTCTAGTGTCTGCTAATGCATGTTCAAGTGCCATCAAAGGTCTTCCTTACCTTGTTTGAAATTCATTTTTTGGTCGCTGCTTGTTGTAAATCATTGATAAAAAGTTTGAAGAATCTTCTTCACTCATGACACTGTTCTTGATAACTTCTTCGAAAATTCATTTGCTTTCATGGCAATCAGATGCATGTGAATTCGGAAGAGCTCATTTCCCTAATATCCAAAAGTACTTGAGTGACATGGGTAAATAAAAAACATGTTTACTTATTTTATTTCTATTTTTCCATGTGTTGAAATCTGGGATGATGATCCGATCAACAGTTATCTGATTAAGTTTCTGGTTGTTTTTAACAATGATTTAAACTACCAAAACGACATCTTTATGTCAGTGATGGTTCTGTCATGGAAGTTTTGAAGAAGGAAATTGGGAATTGTTAAACTTGATGTATATTCACGTGTACTTTTAAAACCAAGGAAATGTGGAAATTTTACAGTGGGAATATCCATTGTGGCTTAAATTATAAGCTGAGGCCTAAAGGTGTTTAAACTTCAGATTAGGAAGAAATGGAGAGATCCAACCCAGACTAAGTTGAGACCTAAGAAATATTTAGTCCAGAAGTCAGGTTTAAATTATTTAAGCTTAGGTTGAAAAAATTGGTGATATCCACTGTGGATTAAGCTCAGGCTTGATGACAAACTTAAGTCTTGGCATAACAGCGAAATTTCTTTATTATTTGGAATTCAAAAGCATGCAAATTGCATTAAAAAATATTGATAGTCAATGGCTATCTCCATGTTTGCTAAGCCAAGACTTTATCTTAAGCCAAGGTTTAAGAAATAGTCTGAAGCTTGACCCTCAACTTAATCCGAGTTGGAAATCACCAAAACGTTAAATTAATTATACTTCGGCTTCAAATAATACCAGACTGATTTAGACTGCAATGGATATCCCAACTGTTAGTGTCTTAATTAAAAAATTAATTAAAAAAAAAAAAAAAAGTAAGCTATAATGTCAGCTTTTTGGCTGATTTAAGTTGATTTGCAACACCCTGTACATTGAGGTGATGTGCATGTTGCAGATAAAATTTGTTTTAAAAGAACAGGTTTAATTTCTTGTGGTTTAATGTCTGAAAAGGTAAAGAATTTCATAGATTTTGAACGCACCCTGTACAGAATGGATGGTTGCATTGAGCCACAGCGAGAGAGCGCTCATGTATCATCCTGCATGGCCTTGCTCCTGAAGAGGGCGATTTGCAGTGGGAAAAGCGATGTCAGCTCTGGTGGCTTTTGCTAGCAACCTTTCCACTGCATCATTTCACTCTATTATGCCCTCAAACCACACTTTTGCGCGAAAATTTGAACATTTCTTGCACACTTTTCTTGCATTTTGTTAACATTCTTAGACATTTGCTGTTGTCTGAGTCGTCTGACCAATACAACTGGTCATTTATCAAAGGATTATTTTCCTTGCTCAATCATTCTTGAGACCTATTGCGATTTTAAGCACATTCAACAATAATCTGTGACAGTAGAACCTCCCTCTTAACCGGCTGTTAAATCTGCAATCTGTTCTAAAAGCCAATGCAGTCATGCAAGAATACGTTGATACAAACAACATCACTGTACAGTTGCATGGCTGATTCCTGTTATCCAGCTCTCCGGCATAACCGGCCGTTTGATATAAGGGTACAACAAGATGAAATTACATCTAAACTTGTTCTGAAAGCCAATCGTGCAAGGCTACTTTGATACAAACAACATCTCGAATCATTTACTGTACAGTTGTATGGCTGCTACCTGTTATCCAGCTCTCCGGCTTAACCGGCTGTTTGATATAAGGGTACAACAAGATGAAATTACCTTTAAACTTGTTCTGAAAGCCAATCGTGCAAGGCTACTTTGATACAAACAACATCTCAAATCATTTACTGTACAGTTGTATGGCTGCTACCTGTTTATCCAGCTCTCCGGCTTAACCGGCCGTTTGATATAAGGGTACAACAAGATGAAATTACATCTAAACTTGTTCTGAAAGCCAATCATGCAAGGCTACTTTGATACAAACAACATCTC
>JAQGAE010003224.1:0-15303 GCA_034696685.1 Julus scandinavius | reverse complement strand
TGTTGCACGTTAAAGACCCCTCGAGAGGGGGTGGAAGTCCCCCTCGTAGGCTAAATTCCCAGGTAGGTGTTGAAGGCATATCCCCTGGCGTTGGTGTTTAGCCCTCGTGTAGCAGAAATAGGTTAACGTTAAAAATCAACCAAACAAACATCATTTTAATTAAAGGGTTACAATTTTATTTTAATTTTAAAGAGGGTTATGACGTCAGCCAATTGGCAGAGCTAGGTATAATATTTAATGTGTAAAAAATCCAGGCATGAGCCAATTTTGAACTGCAGACCATAGGCATGGGAAACATGTATGTTACCACAGAGCCATTGGGTACAAGTAGAAATGTAGTTTCAATTGAAGACTTAGTGAATGGAGGTAGAGGGTGTTTATGACGAGAAGGTATAGAAGGGACAAGTAGGTTTTGGAGGGAAAATTCAAATTGCAGGGTTTATGACAAGAAGGTATAGAAGGGACAAATAGGTTTCGGAGGGGTAAAATCAAATTGTGGGGTTTATGACCAGAAGGTAGAAGGGGGCAAGTAGGTTATGGAGGGAAATTCAAATGACAAGTAGGTTTCAGAGGGAAATTCAAATTCTAAAACACCAAAAACGCTATAAAACAGTAAAATTTGATCTACCTTAGAGCATTAAAGTGGTGCTTTATACCGACTGCGCCATCTATGGTAAATTGTAATGATTTTCAAGTATTTCGAGGGAAATTCAAACTTAAAACCCCTCAAATGTTACAACATAGCTTAAAAATTAGGTCCTAAATCAACAAAATGCGAATAAACTTGACCAGCCGTAGGGCAAATAAGTTGTGTTGTATACCAACAAGGGTAACAATGCCATCTATGTCAGAATATTTTAAGTTGCATTGTTTTCAAAGTATTTTGTAGGAAAATTAACATTTTAAAACACAAAAATGTTACAAAAATGCCCCTTAAAATACAAAAATGGTACCAAATAATCCTAAAACAACAACAAATACGAATAAACCTGACCTGTCTAAGAAGCATTTAAGTGGTGTTGTAACCGAGGTCGCACAAAAGAGCTGAATCAGGGGATCAGTAAATTCGAGCCTATGGTACATCACAGACATTCTTGGTCGTTGGGCTCATGGTAGCGTGCTTTGACAGTGGTGATCCCACTCTGGATGAGGGTTAAGAGGAATGTTTGGCAAGTTTTTGGTGGCAGAACACGGATTTTAAAAAGCCACTTTTCCGAGAACAGAAACTCGGCTTTGTTTTGGATTATTTCGTCGCCACTATAAGGATTTACTATAATACTGAACAGCTAAAAACAGCCAAAAGTTGAGAAAAACAAACAAAAAACTCGCAAATAATTTTAGTTCCGCATCTATTAAGTGTTTTTATGCTAGCGAAGTAGAAAAAAGGGGACTTTTGCCTTAAGTGTGACTTTTTTGCATTAGAAAAGCATTTTTTGTGTATTCACTGTGATATTCTTAAATGAAAAAAATATTTTTTTCTAATAAAGGTGCAATTTTTAAGTTAAAAACATAATATTTGGATATAGAATTGTGAATTTTTATTATGTGTTTCGCTACATTAGAAGTGCAATTTTCTTGCATTCACCGTACTATTTCTCTAAGACGAAAAATATTTTTACAATAAAATTGTAATTTTTAAGTAACGAGCGTAATACTGCTTTGAATAGCCCTCAAATTTGCAGAAATTTTTTTAGTCAAAATACAAAAAAGATTTGCACTTACACATTAAGCATGATTTTTTAAATAAAATATTTTTTTTTCAGTAATAATGAGCTATTTTTCGATGTGAACTTTTGCATTAAGCGCGATTTGTGAATAAAAATAATCTTGTGGGGTATAAGGACGGATGTTTCTTTTTTAGAAATGCAACTTTTAAGCATTAATGGGCAATTTTTACGAATCTTTGAGAAATAATTTTAGTTACGCATCAATTTATTGTTTTATTGCTAGCTAAGTAGAAACAGATGATAGGGTTTTGGCATTAAGTGTGAATTTTTTGCAATAGAAATAGTTTTTTGTATTCACTGTGATATTTCTTTAAGTCAAAAATAATTTTTTCTAATAATGGTGCAATTTTTAAGTAACGAACGTAATACTTGCAGAAATGTTCTTAGGCAAAATATAGAAGAGATTGGAACTTATACATTAAGTGTAATTTTTGAATAAAAATATTTTTTGTTTAGTAATAATGAGCTTTTTGTTTAGGAATAATTAGCTATTTTTGAGGTGAACTTTAGCATTAAGCACGATTTGTGAATAAAAATAATCTTGTGGTGTATAAGGATGGATTTTTCGGTTTTAGAAATGCAACTTTTCTACATTAAAGCGCAATTTTTACTAATGTTTGAGATATAATTTAAGTTGTGCGTCAATTTATTGTTTTAATGCTAGTTAAATAGAAACAAATGATTGGGCTTTTGCATTAAGTGTGACTTTTTGCACTAGAAATGTAGTTTTTGTATTCACTGTGATATTTCTCTAAGTCCAAAATATTTTTTTCTAATAAAGGAGCAACTTTTAAGTAACGAACATAATATTTGCAGAAATGTTCATAGGCAAAATATAAAAGAGATTAGAACTTATACATTAAGTGCAATTTTTTAAATAAAAATATTTTTTGTTCAGTAATAATGAGCTGTTTTTCTACGTGAACTTATGCATTAAGCGAGATTTGTGAATAAAAATAATTTTGTGGTATGTGTGATTTTTAGCCAATCGTTGAGAAATAATTATTGTTCCACATCAGTTTATTGTTTTAATGCTATCTTAGTAAAAACAAATGATTTGGCTTTTGCCTTTAGTGTGAATTTCTTTTGTGAATTTTTTTTAGGCAAAAATAATTTCAATAAAAGTGTAATTTTCATGTTAAAAACATAATATTTGGATATAGAATTGTGATTTCTCATTAAGTGTGTTTGGCGACAGCAGAAATGCAATTTTGCAATTATCGTACTATTTCTCTAAAGCAAAAATTATTTTACAATAAAAGTAATTTTCAGTTGTGTGTGTGTGTGCGGGTTTAGGGAAAAGGGCCATAAAGGCCAAAGATGCCCGACAGATTATGTGGGTGGGCATTGGATAAAAAAAGGAAGAACATCATATGGCATGGAGAGAGGGTGGTAGGAAATTACAATATGACAGAAAAGCTACAAGGGAGGTTAAAGGCACCAGCCTGTCCCTGCTAAGAAGATCTCTTAGTTTAATTTTTAGTTACGAGTGTAATACTTGATTGAATAGTCCTCCAATTCGCAGAAATTTTCTTAGTCAAAATACAAAAGAGATTTGCACTTATACATTAAGTGTGATTTTTAAATGAAATATTTTGTCAAGTAATAATGGACTATTTTTCGAGGTGAAATTTTGCATTAAGCACGATTTGTCAATAAAAATAATTTTTGTGATTTGTAAGGATAGATTTTTCTGTTTTAGAAATGCAACTTTTCTGTATTAAAGTGTGAGCTTAACCAATCTTTGAGAATTAATTTTAGTTTAACAACAATTTATTGTTTTAAAGTTGGTTATGTAGAAACAAATGATTGAGCTTTTACATTAAGTGAGACTTTTGCAATAGAAATAGTTTTGTATTCACCGTGATATTTCTTTAATGAAAAAATAACTTTCTAATAAAGGTGCAATTTTAAGTAACGGACATAGTATTCGCAGAAATGTTTTTAGGCAAAATATAAAAGAGATTGGAACTTATACATTAAGTGTAATTTTCAAATAAAAATATGCTGTTCTGTAATAATGAGCTGTTTTTCGATTTGAACTTTTGCATTAAGCGCGATTTGTAAATAAAAATAATTTTGGGGGTATAAAGATTGATTTTTCTGTTTCAGAAATGCATCTTTTCAGCATTAATGTGCGAATTTTGCCAATCTTTGAGATATAATTTTAGTTCCGCATCAAATTATTGTTTTAATGTTAGTTAAGTAGTGTAACGATCCCCGGGGGACATTCCCGCATTTGGCGGGAGTGGACATTCCCGCATTTGGCAGGAGTGGACATTCCCGCATTTGGCGGGAGTGGACATTCCCGCGTATGGCAGGAGTGGACATTCCCGCGCATGGCGGGAATGCGTGGAATGCACGGTGAGTGCGCGGGGATCGATTGGAATGCCCAGTATGTTTGGCGCGTGCCTGCCCAGGTCGCTACCAGGGGGTGAGAAGGGATATAAAGGAGACCTGGGCCAGGTGACGAGGAGTTCGTTGTTTGCGGGCCTGACCGAGTTGGTCAGCCTCCTAGTTATTGATGTAAAGTTCGGTTGTTCTTTTTGTTATTTGTAATTCCCTCAAGTGGTTGGGAAGTTTGGCGACGTTTGCGTAGGTTTTTGTTTTTAAAGACGTTATTCCGCAGAATCGCGTGTGCGTTCGTGATTGCGCGGCTGCAGCCCTGGAGATCGGGCTTGACATGGTGGAAGTGCTGGTTTATACAGTGTAACGCTGTAATTCCTGTCATAGTACTTTTTTCTTTTCGCTGTTTTTCGGAAATAATTGATTCCAGTGATCGGGTGGACCGTATGCTGACCCGCGGGAAAGCGCGTGCTAATGAATATGCTGGTTCGGCTCTGCGGGACCCGATATTGGGGCCACCTGAGGCCGTGGCGTTTTCAACGCCTGGAGTGGACCGTAATTGGACGTTTGGTGTTTGATCCCCCCACCCAGTGGCAGTTGGCTCTACAGGCGTAGGGGGGTCAGCGGATCACCTGTTGGCGCACGCTAGAGGCGCCGTGGGCGATGGTCCACGTGAGCAACCACGCTCGGGAAGGCCGTTTATGGACCCGGATACAACAATCTATATGCCCCAGAGGCCGAGTGCTGGGGGCCGGGGCCGTGGATGTTTAATACACACGGACCGGGCCCTTTGTACGATGGTGTTGGAGACTGCGATTCGTTCCTGTTGGCTTTCGAGGGCATGGTCTAGGCGGAGAGACTGCCTCTGGGAATGTACCCTCGGCGGCTTGGAGGTCAACTTACGGGATACGCGGCAAAGTGGTTTGCGATGCATAGCCTGGAATCACTCGCGTTGCAGTGGCCACATTTTAGACAACTCAAAAAACGTTTACATTTGCCGCAGAACCAATGCCTGCATCCTATTTGGTTTCCCATCTGACAGCGTCTTGAAAAATTATCTGTGTTCTGGCAGGTGGTGATAATGGTCATAACGCACATCACTGCATATTGCTGATGGTTTAGAGGCGTTTTCCTTTGAGGAAGTATGGCATTCTTAGGTCACCTTTTTGCCTTTGCCATTTTCACAAAGAATCAGAGCCTCAGCAATGTTGTTATGGAACTTCTTTAAATCTTTTGTTTCTTTTTTATTGAAAACCAATTTTATTAGAATCTTCAAGATATTCCAGCCAGCTGTTACCTGCCAAAAATGAACTTAAGAGAAACTGAAGTTATTCGTTAGTTTTTCTTACGTTTTTTTGCATAGATTACGGCCAAACTGCAGTTTTTATTGTGCAGAAAAACTGCAGTTTTACTGAAGATTAATTTAAGAAAAACTGCAGTTTGGAAAAAAATATATGCAAATAATTGGAAGGAAAACGGAAGAAAAACTAAAGAATAACTTAGGTTTTTTAAAAAATTATTTTAGGCTTAAATTTAGCTTTACTTAGGCCTAGGATATTATGGCATAATTAAGGCATAGATATGGATTATATTATAATAATACTATTATAACAGTATTATTATAATTAAAGGTATCCAGGCCATCCTTCCCAAATCATGGATTCTTAAATTTTATTTGGTGTTGCCATAGCATCAAACCATAGCAACAATATTTTATTCGTGCTTAACTTGTAAGCTATATACTAAAACTATGCAGCACTGACCTACGGTTTATATTTGCAAAAATTCTTAATTAATGTTGCAATTCACAGAATATATACATCTAACTTGCTTATTTAGTTAGATTATTATCTTTGGGCCATTATCAGATCATAATATATATATCGTTTCCTTTACATTAATTTTCGTAAAACGTATAATAAGAAAAGAAAACCGAATTTTTTCTAAGGTAAAAAGTAAATTGTTCAAAGATAATTAAAAATGCAATTTTTTATGATAAAAACGAAATTTATCTATGGCACAAAATAAAATCACAATTTTTGTATGTTTAAAATGAAATTGTTTTAAGTTAAAACAACTTTAAATTCACTCAAAAAAAACTGGTAATAAAACCACAGTGAATTTGAAGTTCAGACACTTTTTTGCAGTTTTTCTGTAGTTATTCTTTAGTTAACGTAATAAATGATTTCACTAAACAAAGTTATTAAAGTTATTTTAACGTTTTTTCCCAACTGTAAAATAACTTGAGTTTTTCTACAGTTTCACCTCAAAAGTTAAGTTTTTCTTAAGTTCATTTTTGGCAGGGTTTACTAATGGAAAGTAGATAAAATGCAGGATTACTCAACGAGGCCATTTTATGGTGTGAATTTTGCTTTGATATAGTGTGAGACTTTACGTTAAAACAGTCCATATTGACCACCCACCTTTTTCCAACTTACCTATTGACCCTTAGCTTCAATCAAGTCTAACTATTATCTCAAAACTTGTTTGGAATTTGTTAATTACAGTCGAGAACCCAGGGCATATTGATTAATTACTAGTTTAACATTCCTGACGACATTTAATCAACCTCTTTTATACCGAAACTTGACCCTAGTTGATTAAAACATTCAATAAAAGTTGACTTGCTGGCTTTTGCCAAATACTGAAGGATCAGTCGTGAGGAAGATCTCAAGGAGGTCACACGACCATAACAGTCATGAAGTACTTTTGATTTTCCTTTCTCTTTTGTCCTATGACGCAAAAATGGAAGCACCTTATCATTCTTGTGAAAACTTATTCACACATTTCGAACTATTTCGACTACCTATTGTTTTTTTTATGGAAAAGTGCATATCTCTCCCTAAACTGCTGATTTTATGCTGGATCTACAAGAACACTTTAATTGGTCCATAGCCACGTTTCTTTTGTCGGACCTGCCTAACTCGGGACCTTAATGAACTTGGTAAATGAAAGCCTACATTACAACTTTCTTCAGGATTCATTTGTCCCCTTTGCCATCGGATTTATTTTCATCAAATGCCGAGATATTCATAACTTCGGCTGATCAACAGATTGGGAGCTCCAGAGGACTGGGGAATTAACCACAAACATTTGCAAACTTTCTCATGTCCCATCAGCTGTTCGAATCTTTGGACACTTCGGTTATCCAATACTCTAGCATTAGACTCTCTCCAATGGAGTAAAACAGTGCTCCCTGTTGCCTTCACTGTGTATTGTGAGTTTTGAACTGTATCATTGCTACCTCTCTATTGTGTTGTACACCTGAACAATCTCAGGATGTGTTGCTTCATTATTTCTCTTCTTTAACACTATCAACGAGCATCGTTCAAGTCTCCCATTCTTACAAATGCTGACACTAAAGTGACCATACTGTTGTCAAACGTCGCTCCATAAAGAATTCTACCATCTATTGAAACTTTGCAATCCATTGAACCTCTTCCTTCCTTTTTTAGCTCCTTTTTTCAGTATGGTATTCATTAATCGATTTGCCCTTATGGTTCCCATGCACATAATATACAGTTTTCAGTTCATGAAGAAGTTCAATTAGAGTAAGTTGGTTGTCAAACATGACCTAAAAATTTCGATTTCTTGGAAGATTTTGAGTAAGGTTTATTATAACAGATCCACCAAGCACCAGGTATTTGTGGTTTTCTAAAAGTGTTGTTCCTATGCTCTGATAAATTACGAAGTCAAATGCCTTGCCACTCCTTCCAAATCTAGCAGAGTTTTTGATTCCTTCATGGTTAAGCTTATTTTTTTACAAACTGTTGAATAACAGAACATTCAGTTAAAGGAATCATCTGTTCATCGACGCTGTTGTACTTATCTGGCATAGGTAAAGGCCTTTACAAATTTGAACATTTTTCTTATGTTATGTTATGCTATGTTATTTTGACGTCACTAGCAGACGACTTCGATACACATAAGGAAACATAAAGAAACATGAGGCAACATAAAAGAATAGAAACAGTTTATATTCCAACCAATGGAAAGAGATGAAAAATGCAGACGGTCTATTTTTCCGACCAATGGAAAGATAGATGAAATTTATTAAACATCGTCGTGTAACTTTCACAACTTCTTCTAGGCTTCTAATTAACACTTGGTACACAAGTAGAAAAAGATAAAATTTTATATAAAATGTACCTCATATAGCAGACGCCGAGCGCAGAATAACACAGAAAGAGCAACAGGGCAAGAATGCAGAAAAATATCCTGAAATAGGCGGCGCTGCAAGCTTATGTCAGAAAAAAGTGAACATAGAAATGTGTAGGGTGTTGCCGTAACATAGCATAGCATAGTGAAACATAGGCAACATAATGTAATGAATTGTTCAAATGTGAAAAGGCCTTTAGTCTAAAATAAGCATAATAAAAGAGAACATGGCCTTACAAAGTCCAATACAGGTTGAACAAGTCAGAGCTTAATTTTAATGTCTTCTTTGTAGATGGATAATCAACCACATGCAGATTATTCTGTATTCGGTTTTGTCCCTTCACTTTAGTATTCTGGTAATCTTGCAATAAGAAAGTACTCCAATTTTGATGTGCATTCTAGAAAAATGCTTTTATATCCTTTTCAGAGAGATTCAATGTATTATTTCTTGTACTGCGTACAAATTTGTATTTTCTATTAAAAGTGTAAATAACTCTTCGTGAAATACATCATAAAATAACTCATTGGTGTTAATGACTCAATTCAATTTAAATCAGCACCCCACGGTTGGCAAATAAATGCCATATGGCAGGGAATCACGCCCAATTTCAGGATAATGCTCCTACTTTAGCTGCGTCTTAGTCATCATTGTTAGATTGAATTTGAACTAAATCATAAGATTCGCCAAGTAGGCTATTCCATCGTCTAAGTACATGCAAAAAAATGACCAATAGTAAGCACAAAGCTCGATCAAGGGATTGTAGTGAAAATGTCTACTATGGTGGTTGTTAGGCATTAATTTTTTTGAAGCAAGATGTGATTTAAGAGCGATTAAAATGTTTGAATAACCCCATAGATAACTTTCCACGTCTGGACTTCAACTGGTCCCAATTTAGAGAGTGGCGCATTTCTGTCACACTCGCAGTATGCCGATAACTGCCCTTAACAAATCTGGCTGCTATATGCTGGACCATCTCTATATCCTGAATATAAACCATCCTGTCAAGGTTTCAAACCGGAGCACCATATTCCAACATAGGGCGAACTAGAGTTGCGTAGCCAGCTTTCTTTACATTTTCTGCACATTCTCAAAATATGCATTGGATAAATTTAAGCAGTTGGTTTGCTGCACCAACAATTTTTTTGAAATGGCGAATCTTAAAAAGGTTTTTGGTAATATAAAGGCCCAAATATTTGACAGCAAGTTGAACACCATCCAGAGAGTACTTAGGATTGCAAGTTTCCATTTTGAAGAAATACGCTCAATTATGCATTTACCCTTATTTAATTTCAACTGCCTTCCATTGCACTAGGAAGGCAGTACGACAAGATCGTGTCGGAGTTTGAAGGATAAACTTGTGCCTTTATCCATGTCATCACATATAATGGAATCATCAGCAAAAACTTTTGAATTACTAGACAGCTACTTTGGTAGGCGTTTACGAATAAGAGGAAAAGTTAGGGGCCGAGGACGCTACCTTTGGGTACACCTGAGGTTACGTCTGGTCAGCTTGATTAAGCTCCATTAATTACAACCCTTTGCTCCCTTTCTGTTAGAAGTGCGGTATCCATGAAATTGTAAGGGGATTGATCCTATATGATTTAAGTTTTAATGACAAGCGTTGGTGAGGTTGTGTCGAATGCCTTAGCAAATCATAAAAATCTCTCAAGTTCACTGATTTCTTTAACACTCCTATTAACATTTTTGAATTTAATATCTTCTGGTTAAAATACAGTTGATTTCCTAGATTCATTTCTTTGATTTTTTGCTGATTTTGCTTTTGATGAGCACTTAATCGGGTGAATTTAGTAATTTTAAGCAGAATCCACTTCTCATCTGTTGAAGTAAATTTTTTGTTGGGCTTTGCCTTTTTTACTAAAGGTTGGATAGGCATTTTGATATCTTACTCTGATATTCTGTATGGTTGAG
Organism: Julus scandinavius; assembly: GCA_034696685.1. NCBI lineage: Eukaryota > Metazoa > Arthropoda > Diplopoda > Julida > Julidae > Julus > Julus scandinavius. Next base: position 5,142 of record JAQGAE010003224.1, on the reverse strand, counting down.
TGACTTAGTTACTGTAGTTCAGCTATTATCCTGGTGGAGTTTTCATTCTCATAATGGCTAACAATACCTTCAAAGTTGTAAAAGGGTTATTTAATGACACTAAGTCTCAGCTCATCTCATCGTTTACACAATAAAATTAGCATGTTTATAAAAAATTAAAGCAAAGGTGCTGGTTGTTGGGTGGTGGCCAGAATGCTGGCAACACTGAAAATTAGCCATAAGGCTGGGAGGTTATTATTGATGTTAGATTACAGAAAGGGTATTAGTTCTGCCAATGTAATGGGGGTAGGGGGTGAGCGTGCTTTAGTTGCTAATATAAGAGGGACATCACAGGTATAAAGAAGGTGGTACCAGCCGTGAGTGCTGTTTGTGCATAGGGGGAATGGATCTTGTGTGGTGATATTTATTAAACCTTTTTTTGTGCAGGCGCTGTATGGGTTTATGCGGAGGTGTAGCGCAAATTTCTTTAAGAAAAAGGGGATGTTTAGGTTCAGGTATGGTTGTAGTTGGTGTGGAGTTGAGTGAAAATGTTTATAGGAGTGGGCGAATGCATGTAACTTATCAGCTATAGAGGTGTGGAAGCGCATGTATGCAGATTCTAAGATTTTCTTTCTGATAAATTTGAATTTTTCAATTGGATAGTGTGCAAGTAGGGTGTTTATGTCTGTGTTGTGTTGTAGAAGATATAGCTGACTGATGAAGTGTTTCAAAATATTGTAGGTATTGGGGGATGATCAAGCCAGGAAAGAAATAGTTGCTAAGAGATTGGGCAATCTAAAGGTGGAGGTTTTGCAGCTGCCTCGCAGAGGTTAAATGTCAGAGAGAGGAGGGTTATATTAGTTGGAACTGCCCCGGTCTCATATGAGGTAACCAGGGGCAGTAGGACCCAACCCAAACACTCTTCATAGAAATCGCTCCTGGAATGCATCCAAGGCATGAGGAACCATCCATGCCCACAGAGCTGCACTGTAAATAATAATGGGGGATAGAATGGAAGAGAACAGGATTAGATGGGAGGGAATATGGTTTAGTTGTTTGTGTTTGAACAATTTAGTTAAAAGATACGCCTGTCTATTAAATTTGGTTTTCAGTGCAGATGGGTGTGCCTGTGAGGAACCTGTGCGATGGAATCTCACGCCGAGGTACGTCCATGAATCCACCATTTCGAGCGGGATCCCACCCTAACATAATGCTCTGTCTGGTGATTGTTGAGGCCTTCAACTGAATATTATTATTACTGATTTGGAAGTGTTTAGTTTAAGAAAGTCGAGCGGCATATATTTACGAAGGGTGGTGAGAGCGCCTCAAATAGCACGCTGAGTTGGGGCTAGGAGCAGGATGTCATCAGCAAACAAGGCAATGGTCATGTATTCCAATTACTACACATCCCCTAGTTTTTGGCAGGAACTTCTGTAGGCCTGAGAGAAACAGTATGAAGAGGTTAGTGTAGCTCTCTGCTGCCTTAATTTGACATGTGAGCTGCATGTTGTATGTAGATATGCTGAGCAATAATTTGGGTGGAAAGTCCAATGCATGAAGTTTAGGCCATAATATATAATGCTCAACTGAGTCAAATGCCAGAGCAATGTCAGCCATAAAGCATAGGTATCGAATCTGGGTCGGGAGTCTTTTGATTACTGTTTGTAAGATGGTGATGTTATCCCGGGTGCCTTTCACGTAGAAAGGCAGTTTGCTCATCTGGGATTATTTGATTGGTAATGGTCTACTCTAAGATACATTGTGCTTTCAGGGACATGAACAGTTTGGCTGGATTTGATACAAGACTTATGGGTCTGTAGTTACTTGGGTTATTTCTGTCACCTTTTTTATGTATGGGATATATGTCGATGTTTGTCCATTGGGGTGGGAAGGAGTGTGTGGTTAGGGTATGGTTGAATACAATCCGTTCATCAATAAGGGGATAGTCAGGAATGTTTTTAAAAGGATCCATGAGGATAAAGGTATGGCCAGAGGATTTTTTCAGGGGAGTTCTTTTTATTGCTAGTAGTAATTCCTGCTTAGTGAAGGGAGAGTCTGTAGGGGGTTGTCCTTCAAAATTGTTTGAGAATAATATAGGCAAGATGACAAAACATTTATATATTTCTTCAATATAATGTACTTTTTGACTATAATTTTTACTGTAGCATTTATTTGCCATTTAGTTTTTTACCTAATACTAAATTCTTTAAATAATTTCATTGATTATAGGCATTGATCATACTAAAGAGTTGAATCAATGTTTTTAAATACTATCCATATTATTAATGACTTTCAACTGATTTTTCCTAATTAAATTAAGATAATTAGCTGCATATGCAGCTGCTAATTGCATGTGTATGGTTTTTATTTTGAGTTACTGTACAACTAAGTTTTTATATAAATGCTAGAATCTGCTTGAATGTCTTCATATTGAACTATTTTTCAGCTTAAATCACACATGAAATAAAGGAAATTTATGTTTTAAATATGTATATTGTAGCACACCTTGGAACCCTTGGGGCACACTAATGTTCTTGTACATATTCATTTTACTGAGTTAATTTGTTACCAGTCGATAACAAATATTTGTGTGGAGTATTTTACTTAAAAAGGCTGTTATTTGCTATGGATTTGTGTTAATTCAATGAATTTGTAATTTGTATGTTTTTTTATTTCATGAATTCTTCATATACTATGAATCTTAAGATGCGAAAAGCCATTGTGAAATTAAAACAGCTAGACAATTCAATTATTCTAAAATGGAATAATCAGGTAAGCAAAGCAAAATCCTTCATGTATTTATAGTAGTGATTATAATTTTACTATTGTGCCTCAATAATTTTGTTTTCATTTCACTAGACTAAATATCATATGACTAAAACAGTGAAGATTATGCTTGAGGGTAAGCTCTATCAAATAAACAAATAAAATGCAACAACTTACAGAAGTTTTGTCAAAAATGTTATATTTGAACATCTATATTAGTCTTCCCCTATATTCATCAAATTTTATTTCTCACATTTTTAGGAACAAAATAATAATCAAGCAAAATTCTAATATTTGTCCTTAAAGTTTACCCAACACATGGTCAAGATTTTGCACTTAAACAGTAATATTTGTTAAACTAGGGGAGGAATCATTAAATATTCACAAATTTAATTTCCATATTGTTATACTATTTTAACACTGTGGTAAGCAATATTTTAAGGCTCTAATTTATTGTCTATTTACAATTGTGCTTTCAAGTATTTGTTCATTACTACATTACTTTGCTCTAAACTAATCTATTTCTATTTTTGATCTGAATTTTGCAATCGAATATACAAAACTGCTGATTTCAGTATGAATGGATTAGTCGAGCAGAGAAATTCATATTATGTTAAGAACATTGGAAAGTGCATCAAACTTGATTTGATGGAATACTTCGTAAAGGTTATGAATTGAGGGTGGATCAAAGATACATACTCGGATTTGCATTTTTTATTTTGTTTACTACGTACACATTTACTTTTCTTCATAGCCACCCAACACTTGCAAACACTTATCTGAATGTGTATTCAACTTTTTCATACCTTTGTGGTAAAAATCCGCTCCAGCATCTTTCAACTACATCATAAGTGCTTCCTTTACTTTATTATTGGTTTAGAACCTTGTTCCTTTGAGGTCATTTTTCATTTTTCCAAACAAATGGTAATCACAAGGGGGTAAGTCTGGTCTGTATGGTGGACGTCACCAAAGTTCCCACTTAAACGTTGCCAGCAACTCCTTAATGATGAGCTGAGTGCAGTGTGGCATTGTCATACAGGAGAATAAAACCAATACTCAATTTCCCCTGCCATTTGTTTTTGATTGCCTTTGTTAGGTTTTTGAGCGTCTTTCTCAGGTTTTTTAAGCATCTGGCAATACGAAGGCTGCATTGATAGCCGTTCCTTTTGCCTAAATTCCATGTAAACGACGCCTTCCCGGTTAAAGAAAACTGACCCCATGACCTTTCCAGCAGAAGGCACAACTCTGAACTTTTTTGTGTTTGGTGAGTATTGAAGCATACCAATCTCGACCTTCCAATTTAAGCTTAGCAATCGCTAGCACTAACCATTGTCTGAACCCAAAACTTTCACTTAAACTCAGCCTAAGCCTCATATTTGGCGTCGAGCTATTTTTACCCAAATGGGATGAGGATATTGCAAGTTCCTAATCCCTCTAATTAGTCTGAACAATGGGGATTAAAATATAACAGTAGCAAACGACCTCTTACCTACTTAGCAAATTCTAATTAGCACAAGAAGCACATTCCACAGCTGATTACGATTCTTTGAACCGCCTGCTCGCTTCTTGTCCACTAGCCTCCTAGTGGATACCTTCTGTCATGTCGGACCCTAGCAAACCATATATATATGGGATCTACACCTCATCTCAACATCTCATAATCTCACAGGTCTTACAGTTGTAAGACCTCTTCGATCACTCTCCCAGGCCCTTGTGTTATCTTCCACTAGCATTATCACAGTAGTTCGACCTTAAGAAAGTCCTTAGTCGACAAACGATCTTCTTCGTCCTCCCTTTACGCTTCAGAAGCTAAGGTGCTTAAACCTTCGGACTCACAAACAAAAAGTAGTCACTTCAGTATGTGTGTTTCCATTCCATAGACGACCACTTGGTTTCAAGTGTGAAATAATGAAACCAGGGATCATCTCCCGCGATGACTCGACACAAAATGTGTCTCCTGTAGAAATTATTGCAGAAAAGTCAAAGACAAATCAAAGCGTTGATACTTGTGTTTGTCCGTTGAGAGTACTGGCGATTTCCTTAATTTTGCTGCGCCGGTTTTTCCTGGTGTGTTGGATTTTGGTGGTGTCCTTCGCAGTGGCGGCATTTGCCGCCTGGGCCCTAAGCTCCTTTAATTATTTAAATTTGGGAAAAGGATTAATTTGGCGGATCAGGTTAAAAGAGCACGCCCTAAATGAATGGACCTTTATAGGATTAAGGTGTCGTGTGCCTGCAGCTTTGTGGTGACACAGGTCTCTAAGGGGGATGGTCACCTAGGAACAGTAACATAGCAAGGGGGGGGCGGCCCGCCCCGGGCGGAACTTTTTTGGGGGCGGCATTTTTGATGTGCGTTGTGATGTCCAAAAACATCTCATGCCAAGTAGGTCAGCTGCCCTT